>CM034153.1:50959684-51237519 GCA_019776745.2 Taxus chinensis
CTACTACAAATAAGGCCAATAACACTGCAATATATTTCTATAACCGCAGAATCCGTGACGTTACAATAGTGCTTAATCTAATCAAGGGCTCTCTTGGACCACTGCATCCCACAAAATACATATGTGCATATCTCATATGATGCGGTGTATTTATGGGGACCACCTGTACCCATTCTACAACATTGAGTTCATGGTTTTCGGTACTCCCATGCCATGTTATCATTATGATATACCGAAAACAATATGTGCCTATGCACACACGTTCTTTTCTCTATACAACATATCCTTTATATACACTTATATTCCCTATCTTATCAAATTTCTCTCAATCTTAGAGATATCACACACTCCATCAACAAATCCCATTTCCCCATGCATGTTGCATCCATACACAATATATTGTCTTCTTTCGACTCAAATGACATGGTTTCACCATCTCCCTTTTGTCGAAAGAGGGTAAAATGTAGGGCCAACAAGACAAGGCCGTCCACATCTTATATATATATATATATATATATATATATATATATATATATATATATATATATATATATATATGAAATCAACAATCATAGCACTAGTTGGTTGGTCACAGAAGACCATCCCGCGTTATCTGCAATTCTCAAAACAAAACCATATGCAAAGTGGTTATGCAAGGCAAAATTTATTCTTCCAATTATACAGTTTCAACCTAATGTCGTGATCTAATAATCATGATTAAATCACAAAAATACATGATATATCATATACAAACCAATGAAGAGGGAAAAATAAAACAAACTCATATGTACACACAAATAACAATTTCACAATTTCTAATTTTCTAATTATACACCCATGTGTTATACGGTGGAGGCAATGAGACGTCTTTCCCTAATATCTTTGCACATGTTTTGCAATAACAATGTGACATAGATTCATCTATAGTAGTATGGTTTCAATTTGGGAAGCGTGTAGTGATTATCTTCCCTTTGTGTCGAAACACCCAATTCCCACATTTACACTACATAAACACAATCTTTTGGGGATTTGATATCCCTCAACCTTACAAACACACAATTGACATCTCTATGTCTCTAAAAAACTCTTTTTAAGTAGTCATGAAAATCCATTGACGCTTACAAACACACTCCTCTCTTTTCTCCATGTAAGTCAATCATTGGCTCATGGCATTCACGACGCACAATTATGTTCACTCAGCACACTCTTATTTGTTCGTTACTTCAACACTTTTTCAAGTACACTTCTTCTTCTCCTTTGCACTATTAAATTTCATTCATTAACATAAAAGGGGGAAAATGTACACACTAAAATTTGCACAAAATCATTAGTACATTAAGCTTTTGTTAAGACTGTTAGTACATGAGCTCAAGACCTTGAAACTATACCTTAGTGGCATAACCTACCCTACGAATTTTCATTGCCTGATTTGATCTCTTATGGTGACTATTTTACTCTAATTTTGCAATTTCATGTTGATTCATAGAGGCCTTTGTATCTTTCTTTTTTTGACTTCCCTCACATTTGGTATTAGTCCAAAACCGTACAATTGGGCCAAATTTGTACCCACAGTCCTGAACCTTCCATACGTTATTGGACCCTCTTGGTTTTTGCCCAAGTTTGATTTATGGCTCTCTTCATTACTTTTATGAGCTTTTATATGTTCGGGTTGGCATTTTCTCCCACTAAAGTTCGAAAAATCAAGTGAATGAACTCATATATATACAAGGTCTAATGTAGGCATTTATCGTGAAGCAATCATCTATATATCTACCACATACTAAACTAAGAAGAGCAAGAAGCATTGTTGCATACTGCATACACAACATAGAAGGGCATAATTCTAATTTCTTCATCAACACATAAGGATTTGATTGGGATGAAGTAGCTTAGCTTGCTATCAGTGTGGAAACACAAGGGCAACACTAGCACAAAGGATTGTTGCATGGACAACTACACAAAGCACTAGGAGAACTACATGGAGTCTGAAATGTAGTGTAGCGCTCAGTGATTCACATATGGGTTGACCATTGAGGTCAGTCCGACTCACGCATTTACATTTATTTTCCATCTAATGTGTGCTTAATTGTGTTGTAGGGTAGCTACGGTAATTTTGTAGGTACACGTGTGAAATATGGGGTTTGATGTGGCATTGTATATTCCAAAAGGTGACATAGAGTAACTCAGGGCGACACTGAGATCAAAACCGTATAGAGAGGTCAAGTTGTACTATATGGTTTCACCTCAGAAGGTCTAGCAATGTAAAATGAGATTTCTCTAATTCCCAAACTTTATTTTTATTCCAAATCACTCATCGACACAATTTGAAGCTTATCTGAAACAACTAAGTGATTCTTTCTATTCAAATCCTACCTTTAATTGCTTGCATATCTTCCTTAGAGTGATTGTTATGTTCGTATGTATGATCTGAAACATCATTTTTGCACATTATTATAGTTTAGTTTCTACATTATCAACCATCCATTGACTTAATTTAATTAGGGTTGATACACATCCAGGATGTTGTCAAATATATGCTTGTGGAGTATGGGACATAATGACATTGTTGTATTCCTTTCTTGATCACAATTTCACTAGGCTCGTATAGGTTTTGATGCTTTTTAGAGTAGCAATGGTGATGGAGATTATTTTAGTGAAGAAAAAAAATTGCCCTAAATTCTCATTGCCAAAACTTTTCATCTCGCTCAAGTTTTGGTTGTTAATAACCATTTTGAATAGCTACATATATCTATATTGTCACCTTCAACAATCGTGGAGGGGGGTAGGTATCCCACCATATTAATTGTTACTAAATATGGGGGAATTGTGAGAACAAATGGATCGAAATTGGGGGCAGGATCTCGTTAAATTTTAATCATTGTTTTACTATAGAGCTCAAACTCAAGCATTACTAGAAACAAGTGCATGCAACCAACAAGGGTACCCATAGATTTCATTTTGTATTGTCACGCAAGTTGAGTTTAGTAGAGGCCCCATAATGTATCTTAGTGTTGTGGTCTTATGCGTTAGCAACATCTTTGACAATAAGAAAGGTGTCGAGCCAACTGTGTGTCCCATAGTTGGGCTCCCTTTTCTCTACAATCAGGAGTTGAATTTGATGGCCACCTATGCATGTCAAACAATTTTTTGGTAAGAGTGATTTCCTGATATTTCCCTTCAAAAATACAAAACTATTTTTGATACACCTTTAATAAAATATATAAAAGAGTATTATATATTTATTTAACTATTTTTTATTATATATTAATATAATTTACATATAAATCAATAGAAAAAATAGCGATCACATTTTAAATATGCAAGTCACATGCGATGATTATTTCAAATATTTTAAAGTATTCTGCATCTAAAATCGCAAAAAACATATATACAACCGTCAAATTTAACCCCCATCTTCAACCTATATATATGGGAATGGGGGCATCTTAGCCAAACCTCCTGAAAAATATCATTCCTCAAAATGTAGGTTACCACCACTAAATGTGATTATCAAGTGTTAACGATAGGGGCTCAACATAGTTGTAGCTATCACATCTTTCATTATTTTGTGACTTATAGTAAATTCTAATTGCAACAAAATTATCTTTCTTGTGAATGTTAACACCATGAATACTATAGTGATTTGATATTGTGTTTTAATATCAAGCTAATGTCCTTTTTTGTTCTGATGTATGTAACCTATATTTTATTAGTAATATTTAACATTTTCAAATTTGTTGCAGCCCTTACAATATGTGTCAAAATGTAATGTATTCTTAATATACCATGTTTTATTAGTTTTCGAGTATATTCTATTTCAATTCTTATGTTATTAAAACATGTAATAATGTATAATTTTGTTGATTATATTAGTTCAAGCTTATGTTATTGAAACACATGATAATGTATCGTTCTACGGTGTTTCCCAATTTCTAAAATTAGAAAATTCGTCATGGCTCATTGTTGTCCCGAAGTTCATCACCATGACAAACCGTAAATAATATCATCTACAACAAAATATTATGTTATTTTTTTGTCTTCCCTTTCAATTGAGTACCTATGCATTTTGCTTGGTGTTATAGTTTCAAACGAACATAATATGTATATGGGAACGGGGGCATCTAAAACAAATCTCATGCAACCTCGTCTTCCTTGAATTTTAGGTCGCCACTGCTAACTGTGGTTATGGAGTATTAACTATAGGGGGTCTTGCAACATGGTAGTTGTCACAGGTTCAGTGATTTTTGTCTTTGAGTAAATTCTAGTGCAACTAAATTATTTTTCCTATAATTGATGAGCACACGAATAATATAGAAATGAATACTGTATGATTTAATGTTGATTTAATGTCCCCTATATTTTGATGTATGCAACCTATACTTTATAGCTAATATTTAAAGTTATCAAATTTTCTAAGACCATTTAGTTCTGGATAATATCATCCCACAATTATATCCTACCCAAACATTGAATATTGTCAAACTTTCATTCTAGGACACAAAGGGTTAGGCTACATAGTTTCTAGCACTTCCACCACACTATATCTGTACAAGGGCACAATTTTTATGTTACAGTTATCCCGCTATCTTTGTGTTCACAAAGCACGAGTGTGTCATTAGGGGGTTGGCTTAGATTTTGCATATAGAATTACACAATGCACATACAACGAAGGTACATTTCTAGGTCAAAGAAGCACGTGGAAAGTTGCAGAACCTCCCTTTTAGTATACACACAACTCTTTCTCATGGACAGAACCATACCACCTTAGAGTTTAGATTCCTGTGGTATTTATCCATACTAAGATTCAAGTGTTATTTCCAAGCACGAAGATTTCTAGATTCTAATTTTCCTTTTCAACATGTGCAAGCACTCAAATTCCTTTTGCAATATTGTGCATAGCTAAGTCTTTATCCTTCTTTTTCATTTACACAATTGCTTATATCATTTGTTCAATATTTGTAAGTATTAATGTGTTCTTTTGGCAGTGCCTAGTTAATGTACCTCATTGTAATAAAGAAGAGTTTCTCATAATTTCTCCCCAACATTTTCCCCACCCCTAGACTTCTCCTTCCTCGAACCCCTTCTTCATCACCCCTCTTCCTCCTGCAATGTTCTTCTCCATCAAGTTTAAATTCTTTGACGTATCCATTGTATTGTTTGTGTGCAATTGCTAGTTCTTACACCCATTTACAATGTAAAAATGAAGCATTTGGCTTAAAGGAAAAAAGGAAATCACTATACCAATGCACAAATTTGCCCAAAAACAAGAAAAAATGTAAAAAAGGTTTCATATGCATTACCATATTAGTACTTTTTCTCTATAAAAGGAAGGGTTAAAAAATATATTTACATTGGCCTAAAAAAAAGTAACTTTTTTGTAATTCAATGAAGCTTATCGTCCTTCTTGACCTCGCAAACTTCGTTTCTTTCAAACAACAAAGGGTTCTCTTTATTTTTTACAAATCATAAATTGTGTGAATCTGAAATCATAAATATAAATGAAATATGCAATACAACAAAAAGTATAAAAGATTGGCCAATTACCAAATCTCAATAAGTTGTGATGCCCCACATGATAGCTCCATATGGTATGGGGCAGAGGGGGATTAAGACCTAGACAAACTAGGCAATTGCCTAGGGCGCTAATATTTAGGGGGCGCTAATTTTATTTTATTTTTGCACCCAAGGCGTCCCCCCTATGGGAAAGGCCCTTCCGGACGTTTCTAAAACTGTGTTAAATTTGACGTCCTTTTGGACGTTTTTTCAATGCGATTAATTCTACAAGCGTTTAGTCATTTTCTTTCTTTCTTTTCTTTTTTTGGTGTGTTTTTTTAGCAAGTGCGGCAGTTACCCAAATCAGAGGCAATTGCATGCCTTTTGTTGTTGTGTTTATTACCTCTTTTCCAAGCTATGCAATCCTGAACATTGCGAATCTATAGGAAGAGTTGCATATAGATTTGGAGGTGAAATGAGGTTGTTGAGGGTTTGCAGAGATATGCACTACAATGGTGTTCTTGTTTTTTTTGGCTTAGCACTTGCATGCTGCGGAAAATTACAAAATTTGCATGCCCTTTAGAGCAGGAAAGAATTAGGTCCTCGCATTGCCAGAGCCATAGATAAGTTCATGTTGATGAAGTACACGGAAGAGGATTATGCAAAGCGTATGGCCGCTGCGTATAACAGTTATGCTAGGCTACGAACCCAATTAATGTATGCTGTCATCATTGAAAGTCTTTGCAAGGAGGAGCGATTTGAATCGAGTCTTGAGCTTGTGGGGGAAATGATGCAGAGGGGTATGACATCTTATTACATTACTGTTACTGGCCTCGTTGAAGCAATGTGCCAGAAGGGGTATTATTCCCGTGCTATTGATCTTGTCGATGTGACATGCCCATCCGATCTTGCTAACTACAATTATCTCATTAGGGCTTTTCATTAAGGCCCGGGAGCTAGATCTTGTGGAGGATTCATTAAAGCATACACAGGAAAGAGGCCTAAATCCTGAGTCTGACAGTTATATTGATGTGCTCGCTTTCGATATTTCTAACGAGATGATTGCAGAGGGATCTGTTTAGGATGGAAATGGAGAGCTTCAATAAGGAGATTGAGTGCAACGGCCTTCAGCCTGTCGATGACATCTTTCAATTGTACTTGCACATGTTTAAATCATCATTATTCCCAAGCTTTATTGTGGGAAGATATGGTTTTACTGTTGGGATACTATTGTTTAGGAGAAGTTTGGCTGAGATGCCCCTTCTGTAAGTATAACTTTTCAAAGGTATTGCTTTTATACGCATGTCACCGTTTAATTGATTATGTAATTTGTTGCTTCTTTTTATATGTGAATATTGTCGAAACATTGTGCCAAGGTAAAGTACCATCGAAACCAGTATTATGTTGTTCCTTAACAGGTTTAGTGCATTTGGGTCTATAGGATTGTTGTTGTCCTGGTCATGATTTTTTATTGTAGTCATTGTGGGTATTGTCATTATGGATGTCTTCCGGTTTGTAATTCAAATGGGTACTTTTTGTTTGTGCAGACACCCCATCAATTGTATAAACCACGCTCAGTGATGTCATGCAAGGATCCTTTGTGTGCAGTTGTGCAGGCAATGCGTGAGAAAAAATATGACTGTAGTTCTTCTCGACAATGCCATTAAGATATTAAGTACGTTGATGGCGGGTCTTCTATGGGAGTCCTTGTTAGAGATAATGTTCCAGTGTTGCTCACTAATGGAAGTCGCACCTAGGCTAATTATACGTTTGGGTAAAGTTTTTTTCTATTTTGAAATTTTGAAACAAATACAATTAGTTGATAAATTTAATGAATTGAGGAAGTTGATAACAGAGGTCACAGAGTAAATGCACAAGACAATGACTAATTTAAAATCCATTTCAATCTTGGCATTGCCATAGATTTGACGTATTTGTTATCATAGAATGTAGCATCTCAATAAAGAAGAAGAAAATTGGACTATTCTTTGTGATAGTTTGAAACAACAAATGTAATTTGAGATGATCTAACCTCTCTTGGCCTATTATGTCGGTGTAGGAAAACAAAAGTTATGGAAAAGAATTGAAGGGATGAATGATTTTTATTATTTTGTGACAGGTGTGGATATGACTAGGATGGGCCTTTGGCAAAGTCTCTTGCAACCACAAATGGTGTTTTGGGTCTCAGTAGTATTACAGCGAGTCTCGCATCTCAGTGGGCAAAGCAAGGTCTTATAAAAAATGTCATAGGTCTTTGCATTGCCGGAGGGGGAAAAAAGAAGGATACAATTTCTTCAGCGATGATCATGTGCCTACCTCATCCATGAATTGGGTTCCTATGGAAATCCATCAATGCAAGCTTGAATTAAGACACCCAGTCTCTCTCTCTCTCTCTAGATCAAAATAAATCTCTTAGGATAATCCTCAAATGATTCCTATATGAGCCTGAAATCTCAAAATCTTCATCAAAGTATCGACATTGAATCTTTATACTGTTATACAAGGAGTGTTTTTAGTGCCCAACTACAGTATTGACCTAAAAACGCTCCTTGTGTAGCAACATAAATATTCAATGCCAAAGTCTGTAAATTCATCAAAGTAGTTCTCTCCCTCGGCCTTAGTATTCAACATCTACAGTTTCTCAGTTTTATGCCTTTGAATTCTCTCACTTCACATTTTGTAGCATCTTAATTGTTAGATCATAGGGAATTGGATTATGCTATTCGTCTTTCCATCAAGTACGTGGACTGAGATAAATTCTTCAAATGAACTTCTGGTTAATTAATTAGACCTGATTCACCTTCATCTTGGTCATTAGTTAGGCTTATAGTTATTTACACTTTTGGAATGTTCACAATATCTTGTTCCCGTCTGACCAATATTCACGCATATGCTCAGACATGTCCATCTTGAGATAAAGCACCCACGTCATGATAAGCATCTCTTACTACTCTACACTTGTTATCCATTCATGTATGCAGGTCTTGATATTTGTCCCTTATTTTCAGCAATCAATTCTCCATCTAATGCACTCCACTTGATATCTAAGCTAAAAGAAAAGCTCTAATTTGCAGCCTCTTTTTTTTTTTAATATGCCTACAACGCATGACTTTGACAAAATCTAAATTCTGGCTGCTCTATAGCTAAAATAATAGTTTTAGGCATTGCTTGAATATTCTTGACAGAGAACAACAAATATTAACATCAAGTTTGCCTCTCTTCAAATAATTTGAGAAGAAACATGGTCAAGGATTACAAGACAATAATAAAGAGGCCCAATTATTTTGATCCATAGTTACCAAATTTGGAAACTCACATCAGTTTGATTTAGTATATCTGAAAAGTCTGGATCTGAAAGGATTTGATATCTATATTTTTATAAGTAGATCTCAAAAGAATACTAAAAAATCGAATGCCCACATATAGCTGCTCTTCATATTTATACTTCATCTCATGTGTTTTTTTGTTTCAACTAACATTATATTTTTACAAGTCGATAATTCCTTTAATAGCCACATCAACTCACCAAGTACACTGTATTTATTCATTACTAAGCCTTTCTCTAGGGATCAAGGCCGCTTACATTCTTGACATTTAAGGTCTAGATAATTCATGTCAATTGTTTTTTTGTTTCAACTGCCCTGACTTCTTGCATACACTAAACAAAACATTCAACACATTTGCTAACAAATTTGTTTTTTGTAGAAGCCTATAACTTCTAAAACATCCACACCACCTCACCAGTACCCTACAAATATTCATTACCAAACCTTTCTCCAAGGATAAAGGCCTCCTCCATTCTTGACATTCGACAAACCATGAATGTCATCAATTGAACAAATTACTTGAAATTTATGGACTCAAACCTGGCAATTATATTAGTTTTATTAGATCTTATTACATTTGCTCCTTATCGAATCCATATCTTATGCAAGAATACGCTTATTGTTTGGAAATATCTAGACAAGATCTTGATATCTTCTAGCACTTCCTTGATTCTCCAATGATTGCAACAGGTTTTGGCGATGCCATGAAGCACTAAAATTAAAAATTTTTAAAACCATATTGACAATCAAGTCTTACAGGGAACATTATGATCCATCTTGAATCCTAGTTAAATGACTTCAACCTCTAATCATATGGTGGTACCGATCCCATGTCTGGCCTCATACTGCCACAACTCACCGTCATGCTTTTGCAACCTTCCCATCCTTTAAAATCTTAGGCTTCTATTAGAGGCCATGTCTGGCTTACCTCTAAACTATAGAGCACGATGGACATACAAATTTGTCAGAATATTTTCCTTTTGTTACAATCCATTTGAATTAATGTATAACAAGCTTTCTCTTCTTGCGTTTCTTGCTCAAATTTGTTTTGACCTAGACACACAAGTTAAAATTTTGAGATCAGTTGCTTACCTTATTCCTCGAAATTCTATAAGATATGGTTTATTACATCAATATGCACCAATGAGTGTTAGCCTCCCCATCATGACTGGCCTTTATGTCTTACTCCCATGGATTTTCTCACATCAAGATGTAATGCATTTGTTTGAAGAGTTGCAAAATACCTTCTCTTCTTGCTTTTAGTCCATTTGCATTCCTTTGTTTCTAATGAAGTATATTGGAAGGGAAAATCTATTGAGCTCTTCTTCAATGTTGGTAGTTTGATTTCACTTTTGTACTATAACTATGTTACCTTTCCATCACATGTTATCATTCTTCTTAAGAATTGTATCCTGATTTATAAATTACTATTTTATATGTTTTTTTTGCATTGATGGTTCTTTCTTTCTAAATATTTAACTACTAAAAATGAACAAAAGTGCTACTTGCAGATGTTTCACTATTTTTTTCAAGTTTTCATCATTTTTGGTGCTCTTGCAAATAATCCCACCATAAAAACTGTGGGATCTTGGCCCAATCACTACCACCCTTACTCGAATTGGATAATGCATTGTTATTCCTTGCCTAACAAAGTATTTATGGCTGCAATTTCCTTTGATACTATGACAATAAACTATTTCACTAGGTTTTGTATCTCTACAAGAGATATTGTACTACTCTCTTTCAACATTATGGTGTTCTGTGTTCAATTATTGAACTGTGTCATTTGAAAAATAATTATTGATCAACAAGATGGATCTACTTAAATCCATATACTTTTCTTTATTTAAACCAGTGTATAATAGTATCATCTATTTTGTTGTAATCAACTATTAAAATGTTTAAAGTAGAAGTAAAGGGGAAACCTTCATTAATAGGCCTCTAGTTAGACAACCATCATGTGATCTAGAAATTAACTATTCCACATAAAATGGAAACTCTTGAACTCTTTTTTCATCTAAAAACAGTCTATGAGCATAGTCGCAAATTGCTCCATTATTTATCAGGAAATACTATTATGCAGGAAATGCACAGATAATTATTGGGAACAAACTTATTGCAAAGAGCGGAGATGAAGAAATCCTAGGTGGAATAATATTTGACACTGGCAGTTCATATGCATATTTCAAAAGACAAGATTATATTTCTCTTGTCTCGGTAGTAACTGTTTGGAAACAAACTTTAACCTCATGCCATTTTCATATATCTTCAATACATTTATCTGAAATCCACTTTAAGATATCAATTCAAAGGTTCTTATCTTGAATTTTTCACATACCATATTGATTAATAACTCTATTACATGCTCTGCAAATTTCTCAATTGATGCATGAAAATGACAACAATTTAGTTGCACGAGTTATGTTTGGTCTCAAGAAAAAAATTTAGAAAAATAGGGCCCAACTCTACCATATGGCCAAGATATTAGTGTTTTGCGATTCTTCAAGCAAAAGGAAACAAAATCTTTGAAGTGACGTTCAAATGTACACAAATTTAAGGTTAAAATTTCCTTACGATAGTCCAATGGACATCAAATTTAAGTTTGAAAATAAAAGAGAACACACTCACCTCTATTACATCCCACCCCCTTGCTGCCATTTTAGAAAGCCCAACATTGTAGTAACCTGAATTTTTCAAGTAAAAGTACTTCCGAATCATTACAAATCATGTTTTACACAATCTCAGAGCTGAAGATCTGTAAATCATTATAAACCAATGTTTTGCACAATCCTAGAGCTAAAGATCTGCAAATCATTATAACCCATGTTTTACACAATCTTAGAGATGAAGATCTACAATCTGCTAATATGATGTTTTCATTAACATGATTTGGAAAAATAGCTTGTTTCCTATATAAGGGGGAAACAATTTATAATATCAAACTATAAAAAAATCATTGAACATCTTAAAAGGACACCTCAACATTGATCATGTCTCTAATAATGTTACAGGTGTAGATACATAAAAAACCATCTACATATTTATCACACAGATATTGAAGAGTAGCATAATTGTAAGAGGAAGTCAACTCCAGATCCTCTGAAGGCATCATTCTAAAGATCAATTCTAGGATAAGAAGCAACTTCAAATATGCAATCAAAGTCTACCTAGATTCATACTAAAAAAGAAACAATTTAGTACCTTGGCTTTACATGGTCTAAAAGTCTCATACTTTGCTTTGGGCATACCAAAACACCTTATATTGAAAACAGTTAATTCTCTGTCTATCATTACACATGAAAATGAGCCTCACCAACTCATCTCCAATAACACCATCTTGATGCTCTTCACAGATAAAATCATTCAGCCCATCATATCTGTAGACTATGAGATTCATGTTGAGCAATACTATCATATTTTTCCTTCAAAACTTGATTGTTGATCATTCTTTTCCGGTAGAACCTTGCCTTGTTTCCAATATTTCAATTGACAAGTGGGGTTGAGTAGGCTTCTTTGGCCAATCATTAGACTCACTCTTATGGTCTCTGTTACTTAAAAGACTTTCAGAATCAGAATAAAATTACGAACGGATCTGCAAGCTCTTACCAGATACACATGTCCATTCACAATATTCAATAAAATCCCTAGCCTTTGAAGTGATATAAAAGCCATTAGAATGTGCATCATCATCAAATTCTCCACTAATGATCACTTCGTCTTAGATTCCTGGAAATAAAGAGTTTCTTACTTGAATCTCCAGATCTTGAGACTCTTACAATTTTATGGTGTGATGGCAATATAACAACACCATTTTTCTCCAAGGATGCTATTGATAATTTATTCTTGGATGCACAATGCATATAGGACATAATGTCCTCTACCACTATCTTCTCATCAACTGACACATAATTTCTCTTCAGGGTAGCTTTCACATAATCTTTTCTCTCAATCCCTACCTTCAGAGTAGCCACTTTCATTTTACTTGAGTGTTGATTTGTAAGGGATTCAAACCTCCTGCTACTAATTGAAGCTTTCCCATCTAAAATCTCACATAAATATGTAGCAGGGAGGTGAAGTTTCTTCACATACTCGTTATATGCTGGCAAATCCTGAGTTCTTAACATTTTTAAAGGATATTTTTTTCAAAATATCCCAAAACATTCATGGTATACCCCAAAAATTTAGTTCACAACACACAAATTTAACTGCAAGCATTAAACAAAAAATAGCATGCTCCTTTAACAATTAAGACAATTCAGCCAGTAAACACTTATGTCTGATAAAATTAAAATATGCAAACCCTTAAATCAGCAGTGATTCTCTTTGAGAAGTTGGCCAATGAAGATTTTGGTTCAAATTTTTTAATTTTGTCACAGTAGGAAGTGCACAAATTGGGATTTTGGAAAAATAACCTTCAACATTGCAAACTCTGAGCAAGATTTCTCAACAATCTTGGCTAGGAAACATTCATCACTTCGTTGAATGAGATTTCTCAAAAATCCAAGTTCCATCTTCTATTTTCACACTCTATACAAACATATATGCATTGCAGAGATGTAAAATCTTTATTTTGGTGACATCGCCCTAAACAACTTCCACCATCACAATTTTCGAATAAATTATGACTCCAAACATTCCACAAACTAAAAACCCCAGCCACTGGGGTATGGGCAAATATCCACGCAGTCGAATCCAGATAAAAACAAAACAAAAATGTTTACCAGTAGAAATATCAAATATTTACTCCATTTAATACCTAGCCACAGCAGCAAAAACAAACATTCACATAATATACTGTCAAACCAAACCCACACCACAAAAACCTAAAACACCTATCTTACATAAAATTTCCCTAATAGAGAAAAAATATTTTATCCAAATTTTCCCTGACAAATCCAAGCTCCAGGACAAAACTTAAAGCATGGGAGGGTTTCAATACATGTAAATATCGATAATTATCATTTTACAAATCTGAGAGACTAAAAATCCTACAATGACTTGTGCAAACTTATTGTAACCAAAGCCCAAGTGTGACCATTCAATTTCGCACTAACACATGGAACAATCCAAGTTCTGACTTCCATTATCACACTCTATACAAACATATATGCACTGCAGAGACACAAAATCTTTATTTTGGTGACATCACCCTAAACAACTTGCACCATCACAATTTTCGAATAAATTATGACTCCAAAATTCCACAAACTAAAAACCCCATCCCCTGGGGTATGAGAAAATATCCATGTAGTCAAATCCAGATAAAAACAAAATGAAAATGTTTACCAATAGAAATATCGAAGATTTAATACATTTAATTGACTAGACCATATCCAAGCGATAAATATGGAAAACATATTCAAATTCCTATCAGTAATACGAACAAATGGCTATCCAAGAGTCATCCTGGACTTAACCATCAACTGGTAAAGAGTAAAATGAATAGTAACTTGCTTACTCATGAATAGAAAACAAATAAATTCTTTAGAGAGAGAGTAAAGTATTATTGCATTAGTGCAATTGTTTTGGGAAATGCTCAGTCCATTGTAATTATGATTCCAAAAAAGCCCTTTGCCTTTTCGTGAGATGAACTTTTTCATTCCAAATAATTCTTGTAAGGCTATTTGAAAGGATATCAACTCAAAAGTTAAGAATACAACCTATCATTCAATATGACTTATGTTGTATGACGTTCAAAATTAGCATGCACATAGAAAAATTGCCATCCAAATGAATTTGAATCTTATTTGAGAACGTAGGAGATGAATTTTTTTGTAAAAGGCAACATGAGTTACTCAAGCTTAGTGACTTTGACCAGCAGTCTTTGGTTATTCTCTAGCATGGATTTATCCACTTCAAAGGAGGACAAATGTAGTACTTCGAGTTTTTGATGATTAATAATGTGACTCAATACTACAATAACTATTATGATATAAAGCAATTATTTGGTACAGGGGTTGAGCCCTACAAATACATGCCCACTTTCTACTAATAAAAAAATATAGAACAAAGAGGTCTAAATAACATGAAAGCAAAAGCTAAGAAGAGAGATAAAGTAAAATTCACAGAAGAAAAATAAACACTGTGTAAAATAGGACTCGTCAAACCTTTGCGAACATTCTCTAGCCTGGAGCTTTGGAGCAGGGTATGTTGATCCATAAAAAAAATTGAAAGTAGATTTTGGTCAAATATTTTAGATGAATGTCATGAAATTCATGCAAAAAACTGGCTACTGAAATCCATCAAGAAATAGACAATCAATTTCGGTCAAATGTTGTAGTGGAGATAGAAGTGTATGTATAATGTGGAAGCATGCAAACTAATTATGTAAGAACGGTAATCAAATTTATCTGAATTATTGCAACCTTGATGTCACATTGACTGCAAGTTTGCAATTATTGACAGATAATAGAATATGTGTAAATGTGCTTATTAAAGAACCATTGAATATTACTATGGAAATGCAATCGCCAGGTTGACATTAGTTATGTCCACATGCCTTAGTTTAGCCCACAATCCCCATCATCAGTTGATCCTTTATTGGCAGTAGAACATCAACAGGATTTAAAGGAATTACAGAGAAAACATGAACATGCCACCTTAGAAATTATAAATAGATGGAAAAACAAGAAAGCTCTGAGATTATCCCTAAGTAGGAACAAAGTCAATGATGGAGTGAATTTTCATAACTATAAAATGAATATGAATGGTTGGCAAGAGCAATGTAAAAAATTCTAAAGACCATGCAATACAACATGAATAGGGATAAGGAATAGGGGGTTATAAATCAACATAAATCAAACAATGGAAGAACAAGATCTTCAAATAGATGTAGCCCTATAGTAGCACATAAGGATTCAGAGGTCTACTTTGACTGTTTAGTTCCCAGAAAAACTACATTGTGCTCTCCCACCCTGCTCATGCATTTTCCTCCTCTCCCAATGTATTCTCCTCCTCCTCCTAGGCCAGACAACAAAAAACGGAACCCAATAAAAGACATGAAAATGCATTCATTTAGTTATGTTGATAATCAACTATATATGAATTCTCTTTCTACACAAATTGCTAAGTTGAAAAGTCACAAGACAAGTACAAAACGTAGAGTAGGGAAGCTTGACAATGCAAAACATGGAGGTTCAAGACAAATACCATCAATACCTCAATCATCTTCCAAGGATTACAGAGAAGGAAGAAGTAGACAATAAACTTAATTTTCGAGAGTATTATATGTAACATAAATTCATTGCCCTTTGTTTAAATTCAACGTTGCAGTGAACACTAATTATTTGTATAGACTAGTATTGTCTTGTGGAAGAGGTAAGCATTTTATCAACATCAACATGTTATCGACAGTTTTAAAAAAGATTTTTCAACAAAAGACCAACCAAACAATCGATGTAACCACCATCTCAATCACGTTGCAACACTAACAAAATTTCCCCCATATATTTACAAACCACATCAACTACAAAAGTAATTAACTATCAAAAGCGGTATCAAATGTATTCATGTTTAGTGCCAAAAACATTGGCCACAAAAGGCTACCACACATGATATAAAATCTGCAAATGTACGGAAGTCTTCATGTGACATGTTTAGTTCAAATAAAATAGTCTGCAAAATGCTAACACGTATGATATGAGATTTACGAATGAATATGTACGAATTTGTAACAAGTTTGAAATGCAAAGATGGAACCTTTAAATGAAGTGGTTCATCAATATATCTACACTTACAAAATCAATCACACCCATTATCAACATCAACTACAAAAGTAATAACTATCCCTCTAAAACAAATAACATATAACGTTCGGCATTCACATGCATTATATACATGTGATTGCTAGTATTATGATTTTTATAAAGATTAGATCAATTTATTAGTTCCATATATGCTAGTAGCAATAGTGTCCAACCTTACATACCCATTCAATTCACTTGAATTAAATAAATTAAAATTACATAATAGTATTAAAAATATGATATTTAGGAGGCCTCAATATTTAGGTAAGTGCTTTTGCTACAGGTTTCTTAAAAAAAATCATATTCATGTAGTTTTCATACTTTGTATTGTTTTGAAGTCTTGGAAGTTTATTTGGGAGGAGATCGAGAAAGGTGAATATGTAAAGAATGCGAGAAAAAAATAGTTAGAAAATATATGAGAAAATGAGGATTATAATAAGTTATATGTTAGAAAATTAACTCGGAATTTTACGCAATATTAGCTACAAAAAAAAATTATTACCAAGTTTTTCTCAGATGGTAGAGGTATAAAATATCAAGTAATATGATATTTGGTCACGGTTAATTATTTATTCTACAATAGAGTTTATGTATTTATAGAAGGCGTTAGCTCTAGTATTGCCTAGGGCACTCATAACCCTTAATTCGGCCCTGGTGTGGGGAAAGATGCTTCCATTTTAGCAGGCTATAAAAATAATTATTGAAATCACCATTGCCGATATTTGTGCTAGCTGCATTCTTTGACTATGCTTCATTTCATTGATTTGGCTCCACCATGTCGAAGATCCGGGCAGGGTGGTCGCAGCTGCGCAATCCCTAAGTCATTCGCGAGCTGCTCCCACCATTCATCCACGGACCCTTGACCCACTGTAAAAAAATAATAAATAGAACATAATAAAATTTGATAGCTAGCATCATCGACTTTTATAAATATGTGTAGTAAAAGGCTGCAATGGTTGATTTTCAAAGATCGACTGTAATAGAGGAAAAAAATGAATCTTCTGAATTGAAAAATAAAACATTGTTTACATTTTGAAAAAAAACAGCTATCGAATTGTAAAATTTATGTTTTGGCTGGCTAATCACATCTGAAATTGAGCTATAATTCACATAGAATCGTACAGAGATTTATGAGTCACTCATATGGTGTGCAAAGCATACAAGTCCTCTCAATACAAGTAAAAGATCAGAGGATGATGGTTGGTGGAAGGAACACTTAGAATAATGTTAGTCCAATATCAAAAACAAATCTCCCCATGTGTCATGTTTCTGACATCTTTATAAGCCATATCATAAAATATGTCAAAATTCAAAAAACTCACCCATTGTCATGGAACATGAAGACTTGGCCATATTCAACAGGAGTTCTACAAAATGTTGGAAGTTAGACATACATCCAAAGATATTTTAGCATCAACAAGCCCAACCCTACTAATTCAAAGTTTGTGCAAATGTAATTGCAACCTGAAGAAATGGTGCTGACAACTCCAATTAGCCACTGCATCAAAAGTAAGGATATAAGTACAAAGCAAGGTGACTGAATGGAATCTTAGACTAAATTTTGTTTAATTCAACAGTCAACTGAATATATTGAACTCCAATGAGGAAAGAGGCTAGAAGGTGAGAAGCCCAAAGTGGGTTCTTCACCCCCTACAAACAAAAAATTACAGTGTTTGTGTGCCAAGTGGATCCCTTTGCCTTGTAATTATTACCAAAATTACATGCGAAAAAATTTCATTAGGGTAAATGACTTCTAAGGAGATCATCTTGAGACGACTTAAACACACATAAAATCCCACAAAAATAATCTAATTTAAAAGATGTAAGCCCTTCTTTCCTTTTTTAATCATCGCAGTGCTTTTTACTTTCTTTCTTTCTTCTTTTGTAAATCCTAAACCTAAAGTTACAAAGAAAAGAAAGAAGCTAACAAACCTGGAATGCGAGGACAAATACTAATAAGTATTAAACAGAAAGGAGTAAGTACTGTTTTTATGAACAAAAGAAAGAAAACATTATGTTAATTAAACAAGTTACAACCATATGCAAAGATTCCTAACTATACTTGTAAGGCCCTACAGCTTAAGAATACTACAGATCACATAAAAGTCATTTCAGCTCAACAGATATCTCGACCTCAACTTTACTTGGCATTTCTTCTTTTCCATTTCCTTCCTGATTTTGGTAATCAGATTTGTTATCGTGACAACATCTCCCATCTTTAAATCCATTAAAGATGGACTAATGGAATTGCTCCCAATTAACAGCTTTAGGGTGGATAATAACTGCTCCATATTGTTTGCTTTTATAAAAACCACAGTTCACCATTACTTAGCTCTGATTCTCCGAGACATTAATCTTCTATAATGGTTCTATGTCTTGGTATATTCTTCAGAACCTTTGTCCCATTATCAAATTCCAATTTGCCTCAACCTTCATACCATGATTATATTCCATTTTGCCTTTCTTCTACCAAGATTTCCCTCCTTGTTTGTCCTCCTTTTGATAAGTTGGAGCTTTCTCACTTCAACCTCAGAAACGGATCTAGCTAGATGTGAGCTTAAACCAATTAGGAATGGTTCCAAACTTCTAAATGGCTGGATTAAAATCTGGATGCCAATGTTTTTAGATGCAAACAAGCTTCCTCCAAAACCAGAGGCCCTGTGCCAACACATACAGCAAGTCTTCTTCTGAGAGAGAGCAATAATAAGGAAACCTCTTTCAAAGGAATGAAAGCTCATCTTACCTAAATTTAAGTCAGCCAAGCCATCTGAAAACCATCTTTGAAAATCCGTTCTAGATTAATAAAAGACTTTAAAACAGCAGATAATGGCCTTGTAAGCAAGGGTTTTAAATCTCAAAGGAAAGGTTTTGTTTCTAATAAATAGAGGAGGTAGCAATGCAGCTGTAGTTGCACATCCAAATCTACCAACGAGGAATGCTCCGCGGATGTGAAGGTAGTAGCATGGAAGGCCCTGCAATAACAATCAATGTTATTTAAGGAGAGGCAGGAGCACTAGGCATAGAGCCATGCACTGTTGCTTCTGTTGGCTGTCCTGACAAAGGCATCATCCTTCTCCCATATCCAGCGAGTATTAAGAAATACATCACAATGGATTGATAATTATTGAAGTCTCTAAGAAACTTGAACAAGTGCTTAGTACGTGCATATATTTTAACCGTGAACTTCTTGGTGATCTATTATTAACAGCTAGATATAAGGTGGCACCCTCTTGGAGTCGTGATTGAGTAGATCACATCATTAACAAGCTTTTATGCATTCAACGTGCATTAATTTCAGATGACTTGACTCTTTTCCTGCATACAAGTTTATCCTGATAGATTTGGCTCTTCGAGATCGGACTTACCAAATCAAGGTGAAGAGATTGAAAGTTGGCATGAGTGACAAATAAATATTTAATATGGTCTATATTCTAAAAAAGCATACCAGAAACCATAGCATTTATTAGAATAGATACCAAATTCAAAAATCTGGATCCGTTTGGGAGGGAAAATACCCAAAAATCCGGAACTCTTGAAAATGTTCAGGAAAATTCAATATAGAATATATACATATTATATATGAGAATAGTCTATAAATATGCAAAAATTGACAAATACAGAGAAAAATATTAATAATGTAGTATAAAATGCTAATATATTTAATGTTAAAATAATATAAAAAGGGTGTTGGGTGTATTTCTTATTACAAAAACAGCTAAAAAATATATTTATTTATTTTGGGAAAAAACAGGGCCGACCTGGACCTTATTTATACGGGCTGCCTGAAAAAGCCAGATCCGGCCAGATCTGGTAACTATGTTTATTAGACTCATAGATTGGTTCAAGTTTGCATATTTTCTTGGATTCAGTCTGACAAAATTATATAAAATAGTTTTCTGAATTTAGGAATTTCGAGTTTCAGAAAGTTGTGGAGTTCCCTAATAGACAACAAAATAGTGCAAAGTGATATATATTGAAAATCTTTCTACTGCAGCAAAAATACGCAAGCCCATTGACAATATAAACTTTGCACAAAAATTATCTTTAAGAGAACTTCTGAAGGGGATGGTCATGCCCCACATCACAGCAGAGTGATGGGATCCAATAGTGGGTACCTGACTAAACAATAACGACATAGGCTTGAAAACACAATCTAATGGCATTAATTTACATGCTTTATCTTAACTCGTGGTGCTCCCGTATCACTTAAAGTTAAGGTGCAAGTTTGGATGTTTGGACTATTATGCAGTTCCTTGCATCAGTCTCACTGCTGAACATCGTCCTGAAAACAACAGCTCAAATAGTACTCATGAGTCATTATTAGCATTTGAACTATATTTTATGCCTGCCTTAGCGCTTAATCTATTTTGTTGGTTCAGTGCTTTAATAGATTAAGAATACCTTATGCATATGTTTGTTGGCAAACAGAGCTGAGATCGTTTCAGAAAGAAATATGATACAGGTGCCCACCTGCCAACCACTTTCACCAATTGGACCAATTTTCCGGAGCAACTTCAGTCATTATCAAATGCAAGTTAAAATGAACATAAAACTGAGGCAAATTCATTGTCCAGCTCGTGCAATTACAATGCATAGCTGTGTGTGCACTTATGAACGGGTCAATAATGTTTCCTGCTCTAATCAGGGTCAGGAGTTTTCGATATCAATCTGAATCAGAGTTTCTTTAGAGTATTTATCATGTGTCCCACAGGATCCTCCTTTTGCCACCCAAACATCAATGATATGATGTTCTTGAATTTATCTGAATGCACAGAAATTTTCCTTAAGTGGCAATCCCTTCTATATTAACCATAGTGTTAGGGTTCACCCTTTTGTAAGAAACAAATTGATAGTGAACATAAAAAACAAGAAAAGAACCCAAAGATGATGCATGCAATGCCAAGATTAGATACCGCCTCACTCTGTTGAGACTGGAAACTGTGCAATAAAACAATGTTATAGCCTTGTAAGTTGTAGGTAATAGCTTATAGCGTGCATCATTTTATACTTATTTGGCCCTTCTGCAAACTACATATTTTATTTTGTTCTTTAGAAAAGAGGATTGCGAATCTAACATCTATAGACTATAGAGCCCATTGACAGTCCTCTGAAGTCCTTGCAATGACAAGTCAGCTCTCTGGAGGTCTAGCTGAGGTAAAATGCTGGACGGATCCTTAGTTGCAGCAGTGTTTCAAGGAGAACTGCATGACCTTGTCATAGGCCTATGCATCACTAGCAGACATATCTATCCTCAGTTCCAATCAGCTGTTGTAGGTTTTTTTCTGACTCCTTTGCGTGGTTTCGAATTTCTTAAAGAACCTCTAGTCATGGGAAGAGGCTTACTAAGCAGGAACAGATTTTCCAATTTGTATCTCTTTTTCATGTGCACTATATAGGATTAAAAATTTCTATTTTCTTTCAACCCTTTTCAGTCCTTTGTCTGGTTGATATGCACTGCAAAAACTTTCTGGTTTTGGTAACACTTAAGGAATCAATCCTATTTGCCTCCTTTGTTGGCCCATATTTTATGATGCCTAGGGAGATACTATCCAGCAGAAACAATGTCTGTTGTAGGCGGTTTCATATGCCCTACCACCTTCATGGGCCCACATTCTATGCTGCCTAGGGAAATAATATCCAGTAGAAACAATGTATGTTGTACGCTCTTAAGGTTTACCTCAAAACAAGTTGCTAGAGAGGATGATAAAACCCTTTGTACAGAAGTTACATGCCTTCGCAGCAACACGATGGCCACATGTGGTTCTCAGGATTAAGGGACTTTTGATGTAGACCATTATTATATTATCCAGTGATTCTCCATTCAAGATTAAATCCTCACAGATTTAACTGAGTTTGACTATTTTGATTGAAAGCATGCAAATATTCATTAAGAATATAAAACAAACAACATGCCCCATCAAAAAAGCGGATGGAAAGAAATTATACACAAGATTCAAAGTTCACATTGAACCTCGGGAAAGCAACAAAACCAAAGGAAAAAGACTGCCAAGATCACCTCAAAGTAATTATTTTTTTAAAAAAATTAAAGAGGCATAGGCACATGCAACTTTAAATGCAACAAAGCAAGCCAAATTAAGCCACATGTGCACCATTCTCTCTAATGTAGGGGGACGATCATCGGGCTTGTTGCACCACCAGCTTGCCACTGGCCAAGTCCGTCCTATCAACTTTTGGCTCCCATCCTCCTTACTCATCTTCTTTTTTGTTCTCCTCTCCTAGCTGCTGCCTCCACGGAAAAATTTCCAAAGCCAAACATGGGAACTCGCCCTGCAGTGGGGCAGTCCAACCACTAGGTCCATACCTGCTCTATGGAGAAGGCCATCCTATGTGACCACTCACAGACGAAGAATGTCTGCGGGGAGAGTACAAAAAGCAGAACAGCTGTGGGAGTCACACCGATCCATGCCACGCGCTCTTTGTTCATGCCCTCAACTAGGGGAGTTTTGCCGATGGGAGTCAAGAGGCACTTGTTCCGCTCACGGGGCATTGCCCCAAGGACCAATCAAAGTGCGTAGGCACTCCACCTCCAATGTCAATTTCTCGGCTTGGACTTGTAGTTGTATTTCTAGCATAAGAGTAAAATAGCACAAATATAATGTTAGTCACAGTAAAATCTTTTTCTAAACTTCATGATTGAATACTACATAATTTGTCTTTCCACAGCTGAAACAAAATTTCGATGCAATAATATGCCAAATTTGATTGAATTTTGGGGGAAGTAAGGCTTAATCCTCCAATAAGACTATGTTCCAAGTGAACAGCTCAAGTCTAAGGGGTTTGAAGAAAGAATGAATACAATTCCAAGGTCGTTGAGCACAAATAAAGAACTAAAAGATGTGTTTCAGGGATTCAGGCTGCCCACAAGCATGGCACTAGGGATTGGTTGGACACGCCTATATGCAAAAGTCTCTCGCCTAGAGTAAACCCTTTGTAAAAAATGTGCCAAACAAATTGTGCTTTCTTGGGCTAACTAATGTCCAACCAAACAGCGAGAAATCTTCTGGTCCAAGCAGAAGGGGTGGCACTGAGATTCCAACGCTTACTGACTGTAGCGTCAGGCACCAGCTTGGGCGAGAGTCATCGGTAACCAAATCAGAGTTTGTACCACATAAGAGGAGCATCCACACACCATCTCCAATCCCACCACTGCTGGAGTGGTGCTTTAAGGCCAATTTTGTGCATAGCATCATCAAGAATCACCATTTGAATCTCACTAGCAAACTCAAAGTCTCCACTATTGAGACCATATTTAGCACTGAGCCAAGTAAACCAAGATCTAGTGCCTTTTCAACTTGAGGGCCTTCACCCAAGGGACTTTAAAGAAGGGGAAATCGCCAACGAGATTGGGTATTAAATATTAACAGAAATCTAATTCTGGATTTTATCTCATTTCCAAAATTCCAAACAAGCCAGGGTTTGATGACTTCCCAGACATTCCAGATGATTTTGATAACAGAAGTGCCAACAACTTTTGAGAACCCTAAAGTGATTTCGATGTATACCTGACAGTGAACGATTGAGATAATTTTGGACTTTCTTCTCCTATAAATAGAAGTGGTAATTAACTGCCCTGTTCCGGAGGAATGGATACATGCAGCTGTTGTAAAACAGTATAATGTAAATAAAGAGATGTGTAGTATTAGGAGCAGAGTAGGAATTAACAGTCAAGGAGCTGTAGCTTTCTTTGGAGACTTGTGTGTTTTGAATGAGCTCTAATGGCTGAGCCAGTGAACATAATCAGCTTGTTGTAATTGCTTTTTTGATGCATTAATGAGGAAGGTCACTCCATTGGTAGAGAACTGTCATGTTATCCTATTCTGCTGTTTTCTGTACTGCTGTAATCATTTAGAGCAGCCCAGCTGTTAAGTATTTGTATGGGTACAATCAGCTGGTTGTAATGTTTTCTGCTGTGCGTGTCTAGGTTTCAGTGATCGTTTAGAGGGCAGTGTCATGTAACAGAGGCTGGTTAGCTACTCAAGACGGATAGGAACAGGGCACTGTCAACGCCTGCATCAGAATGGTACAAAGCACAAAAGATGCTGACAAGAGATGGAAGTTAGACAGAGGTAGAGATGAATGAAGAAGCGGAAGAAAAAGATTATGGAGCAATGCCTTTGAGTGGAGGTTATAAAGGCCTCTGAATGAAATCTGCTAACGAAGTGTGATTCAGGTTTGTTGGAAGTCATAATGATCTGCAAAAGATCATGGTTGGAGAGGATTATGGTAGAAAAATGCTAGCCAGAAGTTATAGATCTGCAAAAGGTTGCAGAAATATGTGCTATATTATATGCCATAAGCTCATTGAAAGGTCATGAATGGCTTTAACTAATGTTGAAGTGGCGGTGAAAATTTGCAAAAGATTCTATCCTTATTGTGGTTCTGAAGGTAGTAACCATTGGTAGGCTCAGAGGAGCTTTGTTGTGCACAAGAGGTGCATTATGGTGGTATGAGGAAGCCAGGGAGTGAATATAGTTGAGTATGAGAGGAAATCCATAGAAGAAATGTCTAAAAGAGATATCCTGCTAAGAAGCGTAGCGCATTGTTGCACATAGCCAAGTAGTGGAAGATAGAGTTCAAAAGCAAAACTAGAGAAAACATAATGCAAAGGTTGGACGATTTTGAAAGATCACCAATGGGTCTCTCTTACTTTCCAATGAATGTTAAATCAAATAAAAACACCAAATGTTGATTTATGACTGTTATGGCAATCACATAAATGCAGATCTGAATTTATTTGAAGAAATGCGACTAGGGTTTAGGATGGATCTCAAAGCAAACATCACTCAAACACTATACTGTCAATCCCAAGTGATTACAAGTATTTTTAGAAATCAAATCATGCAAAAATCAGAATTTATTGCAGCCAAAACAACCCCGAAATCAGATCTGAAATCTGATTATTAATTTGCCTGAAACCCTCAAAATAACACTTCAGATAAATGTAAAATTACAACGATCTGGTTTACAATAATATGGAGAATATTTGACAAATATTTTTGAAGGAAATACCTCTTGAAATGTTGCCAAAACCATCCACAATAAGTCGACCCAACTGTTGTCATAAACCATTGAAAACACCTTCACAAACACTGCTGAAATTAACCTGGAAATCTGATTAAGAACGCTGGAAATTTCTGAATGAAATCCCCTCTCAATCCCTTGGGGTTTTCGTCCGCAAGAGATGAAATCCACAAGGGTTTTCGTCCTTGGAATTTCTGATAAAAGCAAGAGCTCTTAACAATGCAAAATCTGATAATAAAAATCTGGATGATGCCTAAGCAAGTCGACTTGCTCTTATAAAAGGAAAACAACCCAAAAAGCACCTCTAACCCAGCGAATAATATTCTTTCTTTCCCCTAGGCTGGTCGCATTTTTCCCTATGGGCCATATGGCACATTTCCCTATTTATGACTCCCAAGAGCAAGTCACATTTTCCCCCATAATAAAATTAAATTTAATTGTATTTTGACATTGACATTTTATTTTATTAATAAGCTTTATTATTTATTATATGTGCAACTTATAATATTATTTTAAAAATATTTGCACAATATAATAAAATAATAAAAACTTAGTCACCCTAGATACCTGTTGGCGAGAAAATTTGTCGGGTGGACAAACTTGTGGATTTCTTACCAACGCTCTGGGAATCTAAGTCCCTCTACTTAACCGGTGCAGCTACCGTATGTGCATGCGCGAGAAAGTGTGGATTTCTGTGGTGGTCTTTCGACCGGAGATCCAACAGGGGCACTCCACTGACCCTGCGGCAAAGCTAGCAATCTCTTGCTAGGGAAGTCTTCATCTGTAGAGCGGGAAAGGGGAGTGAGAAAAGAGGTAGGAGAACTAATGCTACAGGTAGAAAAACAGATTCTTGCACACACACTAGTTAGAAACTTCATCACATGCATTTATGAGAAGAGACAACCCTGCAAATGGCAACAAGACCAAATAGAATTTGATGAACACAAAGTATCATGAAATCCCTTAGTCAAAGAAAGCTAGAAACTCCTTCTTGTATTGATGCTTGAACAAAAGTTGTACATAATGTGGGAATGGAAGAAATTTGAGAGGGGAAGAGAGTAGAAGAAAATGGCTCTCCTTTGCTTTCTCTAGGTACAATGCACTCTTGAGTCTACAAGATCAATCGCCAACCCTTTGCAATGGGAATGGCGTTACAATTTATAGAATGAGAGGTGACTTATCGTCTTCCTCATGACCTTTCGAATACCTTAATATGACTTAAGACTATTCATATTCCACTTTAAATATTTAAGTCCCTTTTATAATAGCAAGGCGACTTAATTTACATTATATTTCTTAAGTCATTTAAGTCATATTAAAAAGTGCAACCCTCAACGCAAAAATATAACATTGAAGAGAGAGAGAGAGTCGTATAAGGAGCGAAGAGAGAGAGAGAGATAGAAGATGAAGAAGAAGAAGAAGAAGAAGAATTATGCCGAAGGATGAGTTTCTACAGTGGACTTAGCTCCATTCTCCGACTGTTCTCCACTTCGTAATCCTGAGAAGACTTCTAACCCATCCACTTTGGCTTCATATCTCCCTTATAAAAATCAACTTTCTATTTTAAGTAAGTATGAGAAATCAAGTCCCTGATCTCAATTGGATGCTATGACTCATTTTTCCTCTTTCTCCCTGCGTTCCTCGTTCCTTCTGGATCAACTTTCTATTTTTAGCAGGTGCTCGAGGGCCCACTTACTATTTTTAGTAAGTGCCAAAAATTTCCGTTCTGGTGAATTCTTAGTTGTAGTGCACCTCCAATGTCTTCATCTCCTTCGCACGTTCTTCTATTGATGACTTTCCTAAAATAGCAGTTCCTATGTAGTAGACCTACTATTTTTAGAAAGTTGGCCTCTGGGAGTCGGATTGACGTGGAACGAAGTTTTTTGATATGGGTTTTTGCCCAATATAATCCCTTTGAAATTTTGGGGCCCGCTCAATTGATAATCCAGGAGATTTTAAAGTTTTAATTTTCGGACTTGGCAGTGCTTCTGGGTACGGCAGCCATTAATGGACCTCAAAATTGCAGGTCTGGTTTTTTCCTCCGTTTGCAAAGAAAATTATATTTTTTGATGTGGGTTTTTTCTTCTGGTGCTTCACGTGTGATCTTACTTCAATCCGGCAATCGGTTTGACGGGAAATCAAGTTTTTTCCTTCGTAGAGCCGCAAAGAGGGTTTCTTCGTTGCAAGCAATCCTTGATGAAAATTGGAGGTTTGAATATGATTTTTTAATGGCCTTCAAGAGATTAAAACTTAGCAACAAACGGTTCGTCAATCCGAGCACCTGTTTGCAAGATATGTTTAAATCTTCATTTTCATGGCTATGGGGATTTCTATTGTTGTTATTCTCTGTTCTTCGTTTCTCCTTCTTATATTGATGAAAATTTCTTCTAAGACCTGCGTATCTCCATGGAAAAGGTATTTCAATTCCTTTTCTGATCTGATTTGAGTTTCTTGCAATGGTGGAGTGGTGGACTTGTGTTCTCTACAACTTTCTTCTGGTAATGGAGAAGCAGCAAGAAGCAACTAACAGTTAGAATATTTTTCAAATTTTTGAGTTGGAGTTGGGCGCATTTTTTCATGTTTGATGTCCCTGACCTCAGGGACGTGAGGGACATCAATTTCCACAATGAGCAAGACGGCAACATGTGGCGTTTAATCCAATGGCGGGGAATGAAGGAGGAAAAAGCTGCTTTCAAGCACTGGGAGCTAAAAGGCGGTCACATGGGTGTCTAGAAGACTCCCTAGGGAGGTTGGGCACATTTTTCAAGGTCTGATGTCCCCCACCTCAGGTGCATAAGGGACATCAAATTCCACGGTGGTCAAGGAGATAAAACGTGTCACCTAATCCAATGGTAAGGAATGGATGCTCCAAAAATGCACCTAGGTGCTGAACTTTCAAGTCTTGGAGGTCACATGAGGGTACAAGAGGTCATATGAGGGCTGAGAGGGATTCAAGGGGGCTGGGCGCACTTTTCCAACCTTGATGTCCCTGACCTTGGGAGACGTCAGGGACACAAAATCCCGCCAAGCTCCTGGTGCTGACACGTGTCCTCCCAAAAATTTGGCTAAGTCCTGAACTTGTAACAATGATAACTTGAGCTCCTGATGGACTTTTTTGGAAAAAATTTATATGATCCTAACTGGAAATGGCCTTCTGAATCCAATGGTGGGGGTATCATGTCTTTATTATTCCATTTTATCCCTGGAAAAATCGTATTTTTAATTTTGTACTCCACTTGTGCCTAAGAAAAACTGCCTGCAGACCTGATGCGCCAAAGTGTTGTGAAAAATATTATTTCACCATACTGTAGGTCTTGGAATCCTCTTTCTGGATATATTTTGTTTTGCTCCTAACTCCATCCGGAGCTCCTAGAATCTTCTTCTGAAGCCTGGCAGCTGTTTTAGGCCTGTGTACCGCCTAGGCTTGTGAACCCTGTTTTTTACTCAGACTGCTCCAAGTCTTGCAAAACTTACCCAAACCTTCAAAAATCATTTCTATTATGTTTTAAGGTCTTCATTTCATCTCCGTGTGGAATTTTTCCCTTCCGTTCCGCTCCAGGGAGTTGAATCCAGTCCTGGGAAGGCTAGCGATAGCCCTTCCCTATACTGCCGGAAGATAGTGTCTTTTTAGAACTCCCTAAAATCACATAGGTGGAATGAATAGAATTTCCTAAATCACCTAGGGGACCAAATTGACATCAAATAGGGGTGATCAGACTGACGGATTTGACCTGGGGTGCCTAGGAATGATAAAACATGAAAATTTCGCCATAGGGGTATAGTTGTCGTGCTTGGAAACTTCCAATTTCCCTGTTGCACATTTTCACGACAACAATACCTCCTTTGGCCGTCGGGTAGACAAAAAGGGCCAAAGGTCTTCGTCCTAGCTCATTTGGAAAGAGGGGACATTACAGACTTGGAGAAGAGAATAAGAAGACATTAGCGTGGCCTGCAAGGTTTAAGGCACCAAAAAAATATTGGGCCAGCATGATGGTGGCATGGATCTGCAACAAATGGTGCAGTAGTTCAAGTGATGGTATAGCCGAAGCAGGTCGTCCTTCTGAAAGGGCCGTGCTAGAAGTGTTTTGCTACCCAGAAGAGGGTGATCCACTTGATGAGTGCACAATGATAAACAAGACATTTGAGACATTGGATTTTACCCATGATGGAGATGCTAACAAAGAATCAGAGCAAGAGGAGAAATCTGAGATAGATGGCATACAGGGAGTTGAGGAGAATTCCAATCTTCCTCATGCAGACAAGGTTATTGTTAGCCAAGATGTGGGAGAGAGTGCTAGAAAGTCTGAGTTGGAGGACTTGGAGGAACCCAATGGGGAAATTCATCAAGCCGCAATTGAGGAATGTATACTGGAGAATGTTGATGTCAAGGAGAGGAATAATGTGGGGGGGGCTTGAGGATGGAAAAGTTCTTGGTGAGAAGGAAATTTTCTTGTTGTGTTATCAAGAGGAGCAAGGAGAGAATAAAAAATCTCTTAAAGAAGAAGAGAAGAATGTAAATGACAGCATACATGGAGACAGTGTGGCTGAAGATGTTTAGCATGCTGCAGAAACTGCTTTCATAGCATGAAGATGAATGTAAGAATACAGGTTAAGAAATGGAAGAAGAGGAACTGGGAAAAAATTCTTTTCCTACAGACATTAGTACTTATTTTGATTTGATGATTATGACCAAACTTTATAAATTCATAATACCTGGGAAGAAATTTGGTTGAGCCGGGCAAGCAATGTGGGGAAGAATGTAAGGGTGGGAAAGGAAAGTTATTTTAGAGTGATGGAAAACAAGAATGCCACATGAGCATAGTCTGTTTAACATTTTCCCAAAAGCAATGTTGGCAGCAACAATCAAACTGAATGAGGTTCATGTGAACATGGATTGCAAAGAAAGTTCCATTGTTGACATAGTAGATTGCAGTGAAATTACAGCAATGGAGCTGATAGACAATATAATGAGGGCAGCAGGAGAGGATTACATGAAGACTATCCCAGGGATAGTGATGGAAGTTATGGGTAATCGTGTGATACCCAAGATATGGAGGTGGCAGCAGGGAGAGAGGTGATGAGATCACAATACATTAGAATATCAGTCCAAGAGTACTTAACATGGAGGGCAGAAGAAGATCCAGTTAATGGAACTTGTATAAGGCAAAGAGCTAGACAGAGGACGGATAGAAGTGGGCAAAATCCCACAAGAGGATGGAAGAAGAAAAAGAGAGATGATTGGAGCAGGTGGACAGGTTATGCCCAAGCAATGGGCAAGGGAAAGAGAAAGGAAGCAGCAGTGGAGGATGGTTTATGGTCCTGCAAGTGGCTGGATACAGAGGAAGAAATTGTGTAGAAAACAGAAGGGGTACCTAACATGGTGGAAGGGCAAGCCATGGCCTTATTCTTCAGGTTTAAACAATTGTTCTAACATCTAGCACAAATTTGTGAGCACTATGCTCGCAAACACTTACCTAGGGTGTATGATGTGAAGCATCCTCAGGTAAAGGCAATCTTTGCATCATCCAAAAATATTAGCTGTCTGTTCCCAGGTTTTTTTGGCGTTATGGAGATGGACTTTGAGTAAAACCAGCTCTGAACTAAGAGGTTCAAATTTTTTAAAGAGGGAGAGGATGATGTACACTGATCAGTGAACCATAGAGGTATTTTGAAAGTTTGCTCTTCGAAAAATACAGCTAGTTATTAACTGCCCTGTTTTTGAGGAATGGATGAATGCAGCTGTTGTAAAGTAGTATAATATAAATAAAAAGATGATGAGTATTAGGGGCAGGATAGGAGTTAACAGTAGAGCAGCTGTAGCTTTCTTTAGAGAGTTGTGTTTAGAAGAGAGGTAGAAACCTCATAGGGAGGGGGAGAGGAAGAGCGAGTTGCATGAGCTTTGAATGAGCTGTAATGACTAAGCATAATCAGCTTTCTGTAATTGTTTTTCTGATGCATTAATGAGGTATGTCACTCCATTTACAGAGGACTGGTACATTGTCCTAGTCTGCTGTTCGTGGCACTGCTCTTGTCATTTTTAAGCAGACCAGCTGTTGAGTATTTGTATGTGTATAATCAGCTCGTTGTAATGTTTTCTGCTGTACATCATGATATAAGTGTTTGTTGTGTGGGAAACAGTGTGCAACAGAGGCTGGATCGCTCCTCAAGAGGGATGCGAACAGGGTGCTGTAACCATCTGCATCATATTTCTGAGTCTCTCCTCTCAGTCTTATTTTCATTTCTACAAACTATTACCACTTTTAAAACAGAAAAAATAAAGTACAGCAAACAAGATCATATGTAAATAGGATATCATACATGATTTATGCAGCAATCTAAATTCACATAATTGTTGAGAACACTGCGAGACCTCCAAGTTCCTGTCCAGACATACCCCCTGGCCCCAACTGAAACTTACATAACATTTTCCAACCCTTAAAACTGTATCAGTTTTCAGGGGAATATCAACCAAGGTCCAAAACATGCTAAATGTACAATTGAAACTTAACAACAGAGAACCAGAGCTAATTTCTGATACAAGCAATCTCATAAATCAATAAATAAAAACCCAAAACAACCAAGTAAAACACTGCTCAACAATTTCATAGTTATGAAATAGAAACCATACCATGATACCAGTATCCTTGACACACAATAGCTATGGACAATTAGATTTATACTAAACCCTAAACCCTAATATTTTTTTGAACAGAATTTACATACCAAACAACCCTATGTCTTGAAACATATCTCCTTCAGGTTCTTAGCAGCTGCCTCGTCCACGTGGTACTGAAATACAGTCAAAGGACTAAAAAGAGTAAGCTTTTAATGCCATCAAGCCCTAAGACTCTAACCCATATATAAACTGCACCATTTTCAATACAAAACTCCATTGAAATGCCATTTTTACACTATAAAACCCAATGAAATATGGCATTTACCTTATACAGATACCACACTTTCAATGCAAATTTAATTCTACTACCAACCCGCAACAGTTTTTCTCCGATTAAAAAACAAAACAAAAAAGTTACTTCAAATCCAATTATGTTCGGTAGTTTTGAGGTCTACTAGTTTCTACCTTTTTGAGAACCCAACAGGAATGGTTGTATGTTCTCTGAAGCAGTTCGTCCATAGAGGCAGAATCCGGGACTTCTCTGTAGTTAACAAAATTCTCCCTCGCATATTTTTGATAATATGATCTGCTCTCTTTGGGCAGGAATCTGATCAGCCTCAAAATTTCAGAATATGCTCTTAAGGTCTTCTCCATGATCATGGAAACCTATCCAGCTGACACATACAATCAACGACGTTCTGGGTAATGTATACTGAATTTACAACCTGTTTAAAAGTTGGTTTTTTATGTATAATGTATTACATGTGTAGGTTATTTGTTTTAGAGGGATAGTTACTAGCAATCGCACGCGAGGTGTGCGATGTGAACGCCGAAATGGAAATGGGGAGTTGTAAATTAAATGTTAATGAAAAGCCCAAGCATGTTTAAAATGGCAAAGAAAAGAAGCAAGAGAAAGCAACCTAGAAAGTAATGTAGATAAAAAACAATCCATGTGCGAGAATGTACAAAACAATGAAGGGGGGGTAGAAGATATTATTATGTATCTTAACAAACCAAAGATGTACACTGGAGTATGTTGTAGAAGAAGATACGGGAAGGAAGGGCGAGTTACGGCAAACCGGAAATGGTAACATTGAATTGCACGCAAGACGTTAAGAGGTGGGGGGGGGCGATAGGTTTACCGACGAAGAAGAAAACCAGGGATGCTTTAGGAGGCGGGGGAGGATGGAAGGGAAAGGAGACGAAGTTCTTCATTTTTTCAGAATTGCAGGAGGGGGCAAATGAAATTTTGGAGTAACGGTCGAAGGAGAAAGCCAAGCAGATACGAATGTTTCAAGGAGGGAACTCGTAAAAGAGCAGTGAAAGTAAGGTTAGGTCTCTCGATGAATCCAATGTCAATGGTGGCACGAGGAAGGGTGAGTCCTTGGGATTTGTGAATAGATAATGCCCAAGCCATTTTTAAAGGCAACTACCTATGAGAACCTCTCGAAATGGGGGGAATCGAGACGTGGGAGGGATTGGACGGGTTCCAGGGAGGACCAGTATAGCGATCGAGGTTGACACTAACGAAATAAGGCAAAGAAGGTGGAGTTGAGGAAGGGCAATAGAAAATGTCAACGATAGTGCCAGATGCACCATTAATAAGGCCGGGTAGCAATCCATAAATTAGTAGTGAGCATGATTTTTTGTTTTTTGCAAAGGAGCACTATTTTTTCTAGTTGGTCATCATCAGGATCGTAGTAGTCACCTCTTCTTGTATTCAGAGCAATGGACAAGGCGATTAGAGAATTGAGCTCCTTCAGCATTTGTAAATTGTGGTTTTTAACAAGAATATTTGTTGAGAAAAGGTGGGGGGCATTGTGGAAGTTTACAAGTTCTTGCTGTGAGAGGCATGAATCGGTGCGGGACATCAATGTTTCCCAATTTGGAAGGGTGGCAACACCATTACAGATGTTGAGAAGCAAGTTGCGAAAGGAAACTTGTGTCGGAGTAGAGCCTTGTTGTCTAAATATAGATCTCAACGATATTGAATTAGGAAATTTGTGCCAAAGCGATCCACCATAGGAATTGTTGGCATATAATGGTCTATCCATAATGGGTGGAAATTGACCCAGGTCCCCAACCAAATTCATTGATTTATTTCTGAAGGGGGGAAGTACGGAAATGCGGGAAGGCCTCACGAAGGTGGAAGCCATTTTTTGCTAGAAGTTTAGGGCCAATGAAGCTCATTCCATCAATCAAAATGTATGTAACATGTTTTAAAGAGTCTTGGAAGGAGGCCAAAGCTTGGCCTTCAAGGGGTTTTAAATCTTTAATGGGAATTCGGAGGCTGGAATGAATGGTCGACGCAGAAATGTTAAAAGCGGCCACGCCAGTAGGGGCGAGTAAAAGAAGGGGTGAAACACCAGGGGGCAACGAGGGAGGAGAAGGTAGATTGGACAGAGTGGATAAGGAATGACTTGCTTGTTCATTGTTTAAGCTCGTCACTAAAAACCTATTTTCCTGCAGGGCAAACAAATTTAAGTAACTGAAAATGCAAGTTCAGCTGTGATTAGAAATACTCGTTGAACTGTCAATACCAACGATGTTTTGGATAAAATGAAGGAATTGCATTTAGGGAATGGCTTGGACTGAGATACTTTTTGTTAACAAGTTTCTTTATTTGTTTGCAGATTCAATTCTATTGGTAAATGGCAAAGCGTCCCCGACCCCGAGCAAGAAAAACATTGATTCTGATAATAATAGTAATTATGGCAAATCCTTGCAGGTTTTAATTTGTAAGGCTTTAGGTATAAATTTTCAATGGCGCACTGTACATGATTTTTTTTGAATTTTTCCTAAATTCTAGAAGAAAAGAAATGGAAGATTTTAATATAACCTAGTGGTGAAATAAAAATTCATAACAATAACCTAAAGCATTAAACACAAAAATTTATGGAATAAAACATGTTTCCTCCCTTGGACACAAAAATTTATGGAATAAAACATGTTCCCTCAAATTTTCTCTCTATTTTGCACAATTGATGTCGCCATATGTTGTCTATATGGATTTGAAGCTATAGGCGGTTTAGAGGAATTTTCAAAGTGCTTTGTAAATAGCCTTCAACTTTCTACAGGATACAACTGCCGCTACAATAAATGTTTACTTATATTTATCAATTTCTACCTTACTGTTGTTCTATGTGAGAAGAAACAATTGTATGGAAGAAATACACTAAAAAGAGGCTTTCCCATGTCGGACTATTGTATAGATACAGTTTTCTTGATTCTTTTCCTCTATATTTGCACCAAAGGTTATTCAAGGGCTCAAATGAAGCCAAATAATAATCTGTATTTCAGGTTTTAACATAATTACAAATGATACTGAAACTCAATCCATTCATTTTACATCCACTATATAGGTATGATGCAACATAAGGCAATCCATCATCATCAAGCTTATCTACCCTGGGGTTTGCTGTGTTTGGCTTTCCAAAATCTAAGTCTAGCTTGGATGAACTTTTAGAGTTACTGTCATCACAATCTGTCTCTGATGTGAATGTATGGAAATGCATGGTTCGAAACAGCCCACGATCTATTGATGCATGGTTTAAAACCACAGAGTCTTCCTGATTGTATCCATAATGAACATTCACAGCAACAATAGCATTTTGACCATTATGGAGCTCCACTTTCTTGAGGCACTCAGAGGACATAGTCGAAAAGAACACTGCCAGGGCCTGTGTCTGGGAGTAAATTCTGAGCCTGAAGACAATCAAAGTTTTGAACATCGAAATCTATATTAGAAAAATTATGTTCATTTCAAAAATTGAGACAATATAATCAAACAATTGAACTCTATATACCAGAATATAGACCATATTCGATAGGAGTGTGAAATTATCAAGAAACAAGCAACAAAAAATAAAATTGTATTTCAAAATTCAATACAGAAATCATCTGACTGTAGTAGAGTGCAAAATTTTAGACCAAACGTGTAGTAGAATAGTGGAAAATTAAGGTAAAAGATTTCATGTAAATCACCTAAAAATGAAGAAACGTGCAAGGAAATAGGCCGAAATTTTAACTATTGTTTGAAATGAAGTTAATATTTCATGTGGCTATACTGCCGAGTGCAAACTGTAGAAAAATCCGAGAAAATTTGACAAAAAAAGTAAACTATATTTGAAATCCAAACTGTAGTAAACTGCAAAATTTATGAGAAAAAGGTTAGGAATTCAAGCTGTAGCCTGGAATTGTGCTAAGATTTAATCTTTGACTAAGCATGAGTGCAAAATGTGAAGCTATGTACAGAGAAAAGTTAAAATTCAATTTACAATTTGGAACACTATGCACCTATATAAGAATGCCCCAAAAAGAGGCAGGAAATTAGTTCAATTTTTTAGTCGCAATTTATATTATAAATCTACAATTGAAGAACAAAAACGTTAAAGAAATTTACTTGCAGATTCCACTTCTTTTCAACCTCAGAGTTTGTCGTGCCATTAGATATAGGCAAACTGACACTTTTATTTGTGGCTGCTTTATCCTGAATCCTGACACAATAGAAAACCAAACATCTCCAATTATCAAACTTTACATCCTTTGTAAATGACCCTCATCAAATGGATCCAGGTCACAATGAGTAAATTGTCCATAGTCTAAGTTCTTTTCAGCCATCCTTAAAATTTCAATCCCACAAGCTATTTGAGAGTGGTTCTTATTTCATTTCAAAAACAAAATACCACAGAAGATGTTAACCACAAAAATTGCTTTCCGGGATCATTTTTTCAAGGAATAACAAAGAGCCAATTAAAGGAATATGTCATACACGCAGATCAAGGCCTTGTAATTTTTTCTTAAAGAAGGTCGAAAAGGCTCATGGTGAAATTTGACATGAAAGAAGCTTTATTACTGATGCCCTTGCATCACAATTGAAGTTAACAACTACTATATAACATGAATTAAACATCTAACAGACCCACAAAGCCAAAATGTTCCACATGGCATGTTTTATTGTTATTACAGTCTTTTGATGCCGGTGTGAAGGGGAATTTTGTTGGTGGATTCTTATCAGTAGACAATGGTGATCTTTGGATTTTTATTCCTTTGTACATACTGAGAAATGAGGCACTTGTTACTTCCATTTCTCTTCTACAGAATCTAACAACTGGATCTGTACTGCACAACCTAAGCCCCACTCTATTTATAAGGACCCTCTAAATTGCGCAATTATAGTGTCCAATGCAACCAGCTGCCTTGGAAGTTCATTAGAAAGCCTAAAAGCCAACTATAATCTTGGTTAGTTTGCGTTCAATTTTATTGTTTGTCAATACATTTGGAAGAGTTGAGTATGATTTACTAGTCCTCGTTTATAAATTTGCTATTGATTTGATCACTTTCATTTGATTATTATGATTTTAAATTTTTTATACTTCTCATTAACTTTGATTTGAGACTTCCGTCAACTCTAGTTCTCTTGCAAATTGATGGCTTTGTTGGAGACTAAATGGTGTTTAGTTCATGTAAATTCAGGAAGATATACAGACACAGTTTCAAGTTCTAAAAACCTTTTGCCTATCCTCTAAACAATTATTATGATGACAAAATGAAAACAATTACGTCAAATCTAAGAAAGGAAATTTTCTTAAGATGCCCTAGAAGGAGGAGCCAATATAAGAATTAAAGCTACAAACATCTCTGACAGAGCCTAATGCATGTCTTTACCAAGCATTATAATCACACTTCCGACAAAACATTTGTTGCGATAATCCATACATGGTTGTATGGTTTTATACATTATAAGATGCCATGATAATAAGTTGAAAGTTTTACTTAGAAAAGCTTGAGGTAGGAAATAAAAGAAGCAAATGAGATACAAAAAAATTCTGTTCAGGATATTTGTAGCTCTGTTAATCTATTGGTATTACAAGATGTGCAGAAATGTATTGAAAGTTGGAATCCATTCTGGATTGTAGAGCACTTTCTATTTAGTAATGTTTGTAAGCCAACTAACCGCTTTTTGGTATCTCATACAAATCAAACGGTCTGTAGGACAGCGACTTCCACTATGGAGGGTAAATCTATTTAGGAACATGCTCCAATACTTGCTTCTTAAAGTTAGCATTTTCTTCGACAGGGACTAACTGAAAACCCCAGCAACTGTTTGGACTTTTACCCTCTTTTACGAACTTCGTGATGCGCTAAAAAACTTAGGAGACATAGACAATGCTTATTAATTTTCAATGCCTATAAAAGTAGATTCTAGTATAAATTTCGCCTCAACTTTTAACAGATTTGTATGTTGGGTAAAGAACGATTGGCCGGCGTAATAGCTTTATTAAATAATGGAGGAAGTATCAGATTGATAATTGTTCTTACTACAAATTGTTGCGGAAAAGCATATACAGGTGTGTAGCAAAATGCGAAACTACTAACCTTTAAGATGAGGCGATCCTTATGATCTGATTGCCAATGTGAATGTAACAGCAAACCGCAAACGTTTTGATGATTGTACCTGAATATGACACAGTAAATAAGAAAATAACATTAACCTATTGTTGCATTAGCAATTACGCGTAATATGTACACCATGAATAGAAAAGTATATATATTTTAAAACAATTGAGTTAGATGTCAGTTTTTCTTACGCCGTGTGTTATAGGCATCTGAGATAATTTTTAGTTCGAAATTTCTTTCCTTGACATTCGGTTTATAGTATTATGGATCTCCCTTTTTCTGGATCTTTTACAGAGGAAAGGCAGGGTATTATGGTAGGTTTCCAATTCCCACGTCAAATGCAAATTCCATCTAGTACATATATTGCAATCATGGCAACGGCTGATACCACATCTTTTCCAAGCATTCTTTCAAACAGTTCATCTGCATTAGGTATGCTTCGACATTTTGTATAGATGTCTACTACAGCACTTGCAAGTACATCTAACAAACCATTAGGCAGTCCCTGATAGCACATTTTTTTCCAGGCATTCTTTCAAAGAGTTCATATAGATGTTCTGAAGATTACATATTTTCAATTATTGCAGGCCTGTATTTTCACGTGCATGGTTTCACAAGGAAAAACAGTCGACTCTTTCATTGATCACAGGTGATTAAATGGCATTTGCTACACACTGTTTTTTCATAAAAACCGTGTTTAAATGTATGTCAAGTGCAAAGTTGTGATAGATGCCGGTAAAGAGTTTCAGCAAGTGAAAGAACGAGACAGTTTCTCATGGAATACAATTATTGCAGCATACAAAAGACATGGTTATCCTTACAGGGCAGTAACCCTATTTCACTCTATGCAAGAAACAGGGCTTCAACACGACGAGTTTACATTTGCCAACATACTCTCAGCCTGTGTCAAAATCGGAACTGGGCTTGAGCTTTGTATACCATAAAACCTTAATAATTTCTGAATGACCTTTGTGGCTTCTTCCCATTTCTGAATAGGGCTTTTATATATGTCTGTGTTCAGTTTTTTTACAATTTTCTGAATATTATGCCGCAGCTGTTGTGTTTACAGGGAGCTCTGCGTATACTGTTTCCCGGTGTTGCCTTGGAGAGCTCGGGTGGTTGCAAGTATTGATTATCTTTATTCATTAACAAATAAACAATATCAAATATGGTTGCAATTTATAGATACTGCACAATCAACACATATTACAAAATAGGAGCTATACAAATCCCTTATTCATATGAAACTATGCTCGAACAAACTATTGAATTAATTAATAATGATGAATTCACATACTAAAACTATAGCTAACATTCCACAGTTAGCCAACCAGGCCTGTGGGTGTCTAAAGCCGAGCTCCAAAAACAAATTTAAATCAGCCCCTTACCGATGCTGGAAATTCAAGAGCTTGATACCGAAGGCAAATATAATTGCAAAGAAAAATGTGAATCCTATAAGCACTACAGCGATAGCACCCATAAAATCATTGTTGTATCCAAAATATTCATCCAAATACTGATTTAGTTGCTTTCCTGGCTGCTTTCCATCCACTTCTATGAGGTCAGTGATGTCTCCAAACTGTGAAACAATGAGCCCATAAACTGTCCAAGCTACTGGGCAGATCCAACTATACCAAATCCACCATTTTGGGGTTTTCTGCATCAGTGAAGAGAAAATCAATATGTTTTTCATGGTGGGAGGTAATGTCTTAAATCCAAGATAAACAGTTCCTTTTAAATTTATAGAAGAGAACATATGTATTCCGAAATTGCTAGATATGTCAAATAGAAGTACAAGTTCGAACACCACACAAGAAATTATTGCTTACCGGTCTAGGAATGAAAAATCCTGAAAACAGAGCGAATAGTGCATAGAATCCTCCAGCCAGTAATCATTTCCTTTTTCTCAAAACTCGACCTCACATTTACTCAAAATCGGAACTTTGGAACAAGGTATGGGCATCCATAAAAGCATAGACATGTATGAAAAATGTGGAATCGTAGACAAGGCACGTGAACTGTTCGACAGAATGCCTCAAAAAAATGTGGGATCGTGGAAAGTAATTATTGCAGGATATGCCCAAAATGGATTTGTTGAAAATGCGTTATAATTACTTAGATACATGCACACGCTATGGACGTGCAACAAAGCATAATGGATACAGGAATTTTCACTGATGTATGTGCAACTGCCTGGTAGACATGTATGCAAAATGTGGAAGCATAGACAAGGCATGTGAACTGTTTGATAAAATGCTTGATTAGTGCAATGAATAGCGGTTGCAATACAATCACACTCAAAGCAGGAGGGAAAACCCTTGTATGTTCTGAACACCGCCTTCTACAACAAGCTCCTGCATGGAGGAAGCCAGCTGGACACAACAGAAGCAGCCGCTGCAGAAAAACAGGTAATACCTCCAGCTTGAAAAAGGCACAAAACTTTACAGAAACCGGGCATATCCATAAACCCTAAGCTCCTTTCAGAACCGATATCTTCATTTCCCAACCTCGCTTTGCCACGATTCGCACCAGTCAGGAACCCTAAACTACTCCCTCACGCGATCTATCGGTTTTCCAACCTCGTTTTTTCATGAATAGTACTTCGGGCATGGGTACCGTTCTTCCTCAGCACTGTTCTGCAACTATGTCCTCCCCGTCTCTACAGAACTCTAGGTTTCCTTCTCTGCCACGATTCCCTCCTGCTACAACTTCCACATCCCCCTCCATCCAATGGCTATCAACGCGCCGGACTCAACGTCCTCTGCCTCGCGCCCTCCTCCGTCGATGTTTCTGACCTCTGTCATTCATGTGTCAGAGCCCCTCAGCCTCGACCCTACTGTATTGGCATAATGACTGCAACGGTGGAGATTTATTTGATCAACGTTCAATGTACGAGAATAAATCAGAACTGCCAACGTTATTGTCATATGTCAGAGGCAAGAGGGTTCGACCCCATTGTAGAAACGCCTTCGGCGTAATTACTTTTGTAGATGTTGATAAGGGGTGATTGATTTTGTAAGTGTAAAAATATAGATGAACCATTTCATTTAAAGGTTTTATCTCTATATTTCTAACTCGTTATAAATTTGTAAATATACATTTGCCAATCTTATATTATGAGTGGTAGCGTTTTTCAGATTTGTTTATTTGAACTAAACATGAATACATGAAGATTTCCGTACATGTGCAGATTTGATATCATGTGTGGTAGTGTTTTGTGGCCCTTTTTTTTTGCACTAAACATGAATACATTTGATACCACGTTTTGGATAGTTAATAAATTTTGTAGTCAATGTGGTTTTTAATTATTTTAGGGAAATTGTGTTAGTGTTGCATCGGTTGTTTGGTTGGTTTTTTGTTGAAAAAACCTTATTTGCAGTGTCGATAATATGTTGATAAGGGGCATGATTGATAGTGGTAGTGTAATAATATAGATGAAACATTACATTGAAATGTTCTGTGTACGTTTAAATTTGTTACAAAATCATACATAAACATGAATACATTTGATATCGTTTTGGATAGTTAATTACTTTTGTAGTTGATGTGGTTTGTAATTATTTCGAGGAAAGTGTGTCATGGTTGCATCGGTTGTTTGGTTGGTCTTTTGTTGAAAAAAAAAATTGTACAGTCGATAAGGGGTGGGATTGATAGTGATACTGTGGGCATATAGATGAAACATTACATTGATTTGTTCTATGTGTACATTTAAATTTGTTACAAATTCGTGCATATACAGTTGCAAATCTTATGTCACGACATTTGAACTAAACATGTATATAGCACCTCCACTACTACTGTACTCAACACTACTTGTATCCAAAGCGACAGTCCCGTTCAAGGGGCAACAAATGTATTCATGTTTAATGCAAATAAAATTGTCCACAAAATGTATTCTCCTCAAGTTGACGCCCCATTCTAAAATTAGGAATATCCAATATTAAAAAACTCAAAACTCCACTTTATCCTAAAAGCGGGATTTGATTTCTCCCTTTCTATCCTTGCTCCCCCATTATATACTCTTTTATTTAATTGTTATCGAACTTGACGCTTAATAATAGAAGTAAACCATTCTATTATTATTTTATTATATTTCCGCTTTTTGGAATAAAATATACTTTAAGTGTCCTTTCTCCAATTAAAATATAGAAACATCATTGGACCACTTATATTAATTTATTTTTTCTTTTAATCTCTCCTTGGAATTTGTCAATAAAATGTTCCCACACATTTTGACAGTGGAAGAGGAAATTTATCCACATTCATCAGACTCTATTCAGAATCAAAGAGAGATCAGTCAATATAAAAAAAAACTATAATGCAAAAGATTGGAAATGGGGGATTTTTTATATTTCTACAAGGACTTTTTGTCCATTTCTTAGGTGATACAATTTAGAAACCAGACTGAAAATTTTAAATGTCAAAAGATGGGAATAGTAACCTTGACTCTACAATTACAAAATGCAATGCTTGGCTAGCAAACAATAGGCAGTTGTGGTTGTTTAAGTCGCTACAAACTTGCTTCATTGTAGGCCTAATTGTAAGTGAATCCGCGGTACACATTACAACGAGATGCAATGTATCTACTAAATCATCATGAGGTGCCCATCCCATAAGACTGCAATGAAAAGGTCTTTGGCTTGTCCTTGTCGAAGCAGCATACATGCCCAAGAAACAATGTTGAATCCATTACCATAGCTAGAAAATGAAGGGTCAAGAACTTTCTTATCAAAAAGTAACTCCAAAAGCACAACTCCATAACTATACACATCAGCCTTATCTGAGACACGACGTGTCATTGCATATTCTGGGGCAACATACCCAAATGTGCCTGCAACATCAGTTGGTGCATGAGTTTCTGAGGTCCCTAGAAGCCTAACAAGACCAAAGTAATAAAGATAGGCATTAAAATTGTTGTCAAGCAGAATATTGTTGGGTTTGATATACCGATGTAGCACACACAACTTATGTATCAACAGTTTCCATGACTGTGTTGTTGTTGGTTTTGGATAGTATATGTGTTGTTTGTCTACTTTGCATTGTATACATTTCCCTATGTCAGTTGTTCCTTGAATTATCAACTTAGGTGATTCTAAATCTAAAAGTCAGGCTATTAACTCCAACCAAGATAAAAATGGCTATATAGATTTGGGCATCCTCAATTAATTAGTCTTACCATAAATATGCACACGAACATAATCCAACCTTAAAATGATGAAAACGACCCTTGCGTCCCTCATAATAAGTTATCTTATGAAAATCTTGGAGATGAATTTAGTGGCATCATGGAAATCCCTACAAACTCGAAGATTTTTTGTGATTTGGATTGGAGCTCCAGGATTTGTGTGTAAAAGTCCGAAAACGATGGCCAATTTCTCACTATGAACATCAAACATGTATTCCCTTGCTTCCTCCTCCAAGTCATGCAGAATAGAGTTTATATCATACACATACCCTTCTTCTTTCATTTTCCCTACCAATGTCTCCAACAAAGAATAGATTTTATCGCATTGGGGGTGTGATCTATCTCCTGCAATGAATGCATAAACTCAGTGGTTGACCTCGATCATGTTGTAACTTGGGTTTTTTGTCAGCCCCCTATCTTTCATAATTTTTCTTACTTTTTCTACATCATCCCACCTACTAGCTGCAACATAAATGTTTGAAAGCAACACATAATATCCAGTATCTTTGGGATGTAATCCTAAAAGATGATATGCTATGTGTTCTCCTATTATAATGTTATGGTGACTTTTGCAGGAAAAAATCAAGGCTCCCCACACATTAGCATCCGGTTCAAACAACATCTTTTTGATTAAGTGTTATGCTTCACAAAGATATCCAGCACGACCCAAGAGGTTAGCCATGCATGGATAATGTTCCATTCTGGGTGTGATAGAATAATCTAGAGCCATGCAATCAAAGTATCGCATGCCTTCATCCACAATACTTGAATGTCTGCATGCAGACAAGACACAAATGAAGATAATTTGGTTTGGATTTAAGCCAATCCTCTACATTTTCTCAAAAATGGAAAGGGAATCCTTACCATGCCCATGCATTCCATATCCCATAATCATTGCATTCCACGAAGCTAAATTTCTATATGTCATTTTATCAAACACCTGATGTGTATCGCTCATACTTCCACATTTTGCATACATGTCTACAAGGGTCAATCCTGATGCAACCTAGAATTTACTATCTAAAACCCCGCGAAACCTAGGTGCGTTGGCACATCACCCAGCCTGAGCTGAGCGCTCACCCGAAGCGTGGAAAGGTACCAGGTCCCTCTTTAGAGTTGTTTGTGCAAGATGTTAATGTAATGAAGATACATCATACTCAGAACCATAAATAAACATAACATTCCACAAAGCATATTCCAAATCTAGATCTTAGAGAATCATGAATTAAACAATAACCATAATAAGATTAACCATGCAAGAACCAGTTACAGTCATGTTTAACACCATTATCCATCCAATATACTCCATTATATTAAACATTGTAATACATAGAAGCTTCTTACATTACAAAGCATCACCATGAGTTATGCACGTATCAGATCCAACAACATAACTCTACAATAATTCACTATTCTCTCTCTATCTTTTTCTAACTACTTCATATGGTTCACTACATATTTATAGGGGTGGGGACTTGCCCTTCACCACTTACGCACTTCCCAAAATAGGTCACATGTTGAAAATAGCCATGCACCTTTACAATAACATGCACACATGCAAGTGTGCTAATAATAGACATCTTATAGTTAACTGGAAGAAGTAATCCTATTATTATCTTGAACTCATGCATGGCACTTATCAGATCGCTCATTCCCAAAATACCATTTGTGTGTCGCGCAAGTCTCCATCCCAATGTGTGCTCTGCACGTTATCTCCAAAAATAGCCTGCATCCATGAAAATGGCTAAGTCCCGAATCAACTTGTCCTAGCGCACGTTTCCTTCCCTATCCTTCCACGCCTTCAAATGTGTCTTATTCCCCCGCACGAATCTCCTGTGTGCCTACTACTTAGAACAATATTGTTTTCTCAACATTACCCCACACTAAAGTAAATTTCCATCCATAAATGGGGATTCATTATGATGTTCTTAAAGAATAAAGAATAAGAATGGAAAGAATATAATGAATCGTTGTACGAAAGAATAGACCTCTACTCTGCAACACCTTCTTCTTCAACTAGGAGGATTAATTCTGGATATTCTGTTTTAATCTCAACCTCCAATGTTTTCCAGTCATCTAGTGTGGTCCTTGTCTTCTCTGGAATGTCTGTGTCAATGGCATCCATCTCGTCTTGAGTAATATTTTCCTTTTCATTCTGTAATACTTGGACAACATTAGCCATATCAATCATCATTCCCTCCAGAAGATCCATCTTTTGTGCTATGTGCTTCCCAATCTCATCTATTCTCTCCTTATGTAGATCTTGGGATGCTGCAAGGGATTCACACTTATGTTTCACAAGTTCCAATCTTTCTGTGTGTCCCTAAAGTCTCATCTTTCATTGCCTTCAGAACATCATTATCTTCAACCAGAGTTCTAGATCCTTATCACTGCTTCTGGTGTTGCACAAATATTCAAAGCTTGGTTGGATTTCTTCAGTTCATCCTTTAGAGTTTGGAGCAATGCCTCATAATTTGAAATTTTCCTAACCACGGAGGCCCTTGCTCTCTCTGCTTCTTGTTCAGGATCCTTTGGTGCTGGCATTCAAATTGGACCATCTTCTAGCACCAAATCAACCAATGTGCGCACATAATGCATAGCCGAAGGAAACTTCTTAGGTACCTTAGACTCAAGATGAGGTCTTGCTTTCAAAACGTAGTCACCAATTTCTTCTACCATGCTAATGAAGGCCTCATTCTTCTTCTGTTCTAGGTCCTTCTCTCCTTTTAAATCGTGTTATTTCTGTAGTTTTTTCCTTGTTATCTTCAAGTAGCACTCTAATAGTGGCAACTTTATCAACGTTCCTCACGCCACCTCTGCAGATACCTTAACCAAATCATTTCTCACCTACTCATCAGACATTAGAGTAGGCTTGACTGTCATGTGTCTGCTTTCGGGTGCCTTCTTTACTCTCCTTGATACACAAGATTCCTCGCAGACATCAAAATCAGGCTCATCCATATGGGTCTACATGGACCAGGATAATTGTTTCCTTGTGCGTGTGGTAGCCATATCTGGATCCATCAGCCCCCATGCATACAATTCCTTAAGGCCTACTGTGCTTTGAAACCTGGGTGAGGATGATTTTCTTGTGTCCTCAGCATAGCCCATACTTGGCACAACATATTCTTCACTTTTCTTTATTCCTTGGCCCCTTAGGAACCTGAGCGCCAAGGTTTGGAGTTGGCCCTTCTTCCTTCTAAGTAGTAACATGCACATTGGGTTGCTCTTGCACTGCAGTTTCCTCTACTTATTTCATCCCTTCATTCTTCATCCATTCATTTCTTCATCTCTGGGTTCCTCCATATCTTATGGTTGTACTGGGGTTCCTGGCGCACTCTCCTTCAGACTCCTCCACCTCCCTCATCCAGCTTCATATTTCTACTTCTCTTCTTCTCAAGTGCCTCTTTCTGAGGGGAGAGTCTAGGCGATATTCTTACCGGCTGTGGTGTTCCCGCGCCTTGGGTCCTTGTTCTTCTAAATACCTTATTAAACCGGTGCTCTTAGGGACTACATCCATGTCCAAGTCCTCTTTCCTTCTTCCTGCGTCTGTGGTGGAGAATCTGTGCGCTCACTCTCCACTTTTTCTGTGGGCTGCCTTCAGCCTCTATGATCCAAGCCTCAACTATCTTCTTGTTCCTCTTCCTCCTCGTCTATTTGTATGGTCACAGAAGGCTTTGGAGCTAGCACATTCTCCATTGTCTGCTTTCCCTTAGGTGGCCCTAGGAGCATGAACTCATTCTCCACATACTTATTATTCTCCATCCTAGGCTTGATTTGAAGAAATATGAGTGTGGCTCCACTGTCCCTAATATCCAAACTTACTGGCTTCACACTTATGACGTCTGAAATGAGCCTCTCAATGTAGGAAGACTGACCTGGATATCCATATGTTTTTTTGAGGGTGTGGTAGTCATAATCTACCTTGTCTGGGTTAAATTTCATCCTACGCACATCATAAAATATGTGAACCGAGGCCTGGAAGTAGTGCATTATGAAGGCATAAGGAAGTTTGCACCATGGACTCCATGTCCCATCCTTCATGGCAAACTGTGTGATGCAGAAGTGTTGATACACGTGAACTATACTGCCTTGCCTACTATCGAAGGTAGTTCCTTTAGAATGTGCCATTCCTCCTCAAACACCATGCATGAAGTCGGTCATACCACATTTCTACCCATTTCTTGAATGGGCCACTCATTGATCCTTCACATAAATATTTCTTGAACCTTTCCGCGAGGGACTTCTTCTCAGTGGGGTATTCCCAAATTTTATTCTTTGGCCCATTGGGCACTCCAATTTCTACAAAAACAAGAGATAAGAGGATGGCGCCAAAACTTATCTTTTCACCTACACGCATGCTTCCTCAACAATGGTTTCTGCAATATAGCCTACTAAGTTGTAGATTTCTCCCTCTGTCATCTTCTTTGCAATGTATAGCCACATTGTATTTACCTGTGACCATCTCCCTTGATCATTCAACTTGGTGAGCAGATGTGTGGCTGCCTGCACCACAGGGTACTTCCTCAATCTGTAAATGTCCATTCCGTGTGGACCCTTGGTATACCCCAACTCCTTGCTTGTGGCTATAACCCCTGCTTTATCAGTTAGATCACTAACAATGTATGTCCTTGTGCCCTTCAGTCCTGTTAATGTCACAATTAGGGCCGTTGTGAGCCTAACCCTTGTCTGATGAAATAGAAGAAGTCCTCATGGACTTTGCTCATAAGCCATTGGTATAAAGGTTCATATTTTCCAAAATATGGGAGCTCATACAGTTGATAAACTCCTACCTACTTAAGCAACTTTTCCCCAGCGTCATCATACACTGGCATATCTTCCACCATGCGCTTGTTGGTCTTCTTATTCAACAAAACATCCAACTCTCCCTTGTTATCAGTGGTGTGGTGGTTGTAGTCATTTACTTTACACCTACGGATGTGGGAATCCCAATCTTTCCTGACTATTACTCCTTCCGGGTACTGCATCTCTGAAAAATTACTCTCGGGAGAAATTTCAACCTCAACTTCCACCTTTTTCTTTCCTTTTGTGCCTGTTGCAGGTGCTTTCTTCGGTGCCATTGTAAAAATCCCACCTTTTATCTTCTGTGTCGAGTAAGCTTCAAACCCTAGCCCAAAACCCTAGCTTGAAACCATGTGCCCTAGCTCCTTCTCAATGCTTCTGCTTCACTCAAACCCTTCACCAATGGGGACGCAAGCCTTTTCACACACAAATCTTCTCTCCACGTCTGGTTTCACAACTCTCTGCACCTCAACACGATTCACTTGGCTCGGTTGCACTTAGCTCGCTTGAATACTTGTGATTGCAAAGGTAAAAATGAACCCGCATCACGTCCTTATATAATTTTTCAAAAATTTAGTACATTTATTGCTCCTTCACCTACCAAGGTTCCTCTCATTAATTGACCATTTTCAAAATTTCTTAAAATTCCCGCTTGGTACAATTTCGCACCCTAGTTATAGCCTTCTAGCGCGCCTTCCTACCCTTTGGCTACAGACTTATCTTCTGCGTGCTTCCATGTGCCAAGTACCTTGCCACTACGCCCTTCTCATAGTAGTTTCCATGGTGCTGCTTACCTCGTGTTATATTGTTCCCTTCATTTATTTCCATCTATGGTCTTCTTTCAAAGATATCTCCTTTCTAACAACTCCTTTCCATACTTGAATAACACCTGTAATAGTTTATTCTCATGTGTACCCATTTGTGAATAACAAATAACAACCACCCCACACCAATGGTATGTGCAGTCCTCTGTGCATAAAAATACTTCAGATTGTAATTAGCTTCCAGCACGCAAACACACTTATTACACAAAACACCAAACTAAATTGACAAAGCATAGTGACGAAGAAGGAAATACATTAAAGGAAATACAAAAAGGGAAACCTATACTAAATGGAAACATTGCCTTATTACAAACACCAAGAAGACTTATTTATAGTAGGGCTTCAGCCTACTCTCGTTAAAGTAACCAGGTAACCACATTCCATCAAGCGCCTCTAACTGACAAGCGCCTGAGTCAAGTATATGAGTGATAACATATGGTCCCAACCAATGCACCTTGAGCTTTCCTGGATGGTGCAAAAACTTAGAATCATAAAGTAGTACCATCTGTCCAACCTCAAGCTTCTTGTCCCTGATGTGTCGGTCATGCCATGCCTTCTGCCTGGCCTTTTCCTACTTCTGACTCCAACATGTTATGGCATGCCTCTCATCCAACTGTATTAACTTGTCAATCCTTTCTTCTAATGCTTGCTCATCAGCTAGACCTCCAGCGTGCGTAATACACAAAGAAGGTAACATGAATTCCATAGGAAGAACTGCTTCTGCGCCAAACACCAACTGAAAGGGTGTGGCCTTATTCAACCTCTTGTAGGTTGTTCTATACGCCCAAAGTACAACAAAAATTTATCATCCCAATCTTTCCTTCCAACATCACAAATTTTTGTCAAGGTCTGGCTCAATATCTTGTTAAAGGCCTCAACAGTACCATTTTCCTGAGGATGATAGGGTGTAGTCTTGTGGTGCGCAACCATAAATTCATCTAGTAATATCCTGATTGTCTCATTCAAAAAGTGTGTACCCCTATCACTTGTCAAGCTCAGTGGACATCCATACCTAGTAAGAACATTTTCCCATAAGAACCTGGCTATTGTAGCTATTGTACAATCCTTTGTAGGTGTTGCTTCTTCCCACCTTGTAAGATAATATGTGCAAGTGATGATATAGCGTGATCCAGTTCTATGCGTGGCTGGTGAAATAGGACCTACAAAGTCTATAGCCCATTTCTCAAATGGCTCTGCACTAGCAATAGGCCTTAAACAAATTCAGTCTCTTTGATTAGGTTTTCCAAGGTGCTGACAATGATCACATGCCTTACAATACTCTTTACAATCCTTGTACAAGGTCTCCCACCATAATCCAATGAGTAGAATCTTGTGCGGTGGTGTCACCTGCATAGTTCCCACCTGCAATACCACCATGAGCCTCTTCCATGATATTTGTGTGCTCATGTTCCAGTACACACCGACACAATACTTCATCTTGGCCTAGTTTGTATAAGTCACCACTGATCAACATAAAGGGTGTCGCGTGAATTGCAATTTGTTTCTTCTCCAAGGCTTTCATTCCTTCTGGCACCATACTCGTGCGTAAAAAGACAACAATATCCTCCAATTCTGAAGGCATGTGATGTAACCTGTACAACTGTGCATCTGACATTGTATCTTCAATTGTCTGCACATCCTCCCCTGACTGAATCCTTGATAAGTGGTCTGGGCCAGAATTACTTTTACCTGGTTTTACCACAACTGTGAAATCAAATTCCTGAAATAAGAGCACCCATCGACATATGTGCCCCTATAAAATGAGCTTATTTACCAAGTATTTTAATGCCATGTGATCAAGTATAGAATACAAAAGGTGTTGCTAGCAAGTATTGTCTAAATTTATGCAGTGCATAGATCATCGACAAGGCCTCGTGCTCTGTTGTTGTATAATTATGCTCTGCAGGAGTCAACTTTCTACTAGAAAAACAGATAGGATGATCTATAATACCTTCTCCAGGTTGAGCTAACACCATGCCAATGGTTGTGCCAGAGGCGTCCACATGTACATGAAACAGTTGGTTCCATGAAGGAAAATGTAGAATAGGTGTTGTTGTAAGTCTCTCCTTCAATGCCTCAAATGCATGTTGTTGTGGTTCTCCCCAATAGAATGTCCCTTTTCCTTTTAGTAACTCTTCCAGGGGTGCGACAATCTTTGCATATCCTTTGATAAATTTTCTATAATACCCTGTGTGGCCCAAGAATCTGTGCACCTCACTCTGACTGGTAGGCTCTTCCAGGCCTACAATAACTACAACCTTAGCTGGATCTACTAACAAACCTTCCTTGCAGATGATGTGCCCTAACAAAGTTCCAAAAGGTGTAGCAAACACACACTTCTTGATGTTTAAAGAGATTCTTAACTGTCTACATCTTTCAAACATTAAGTGCAAATTGTCACAATGATCCTTAACAAGTCCATACACCGTCCAATCATCCAAGTAAACCTGCAAGAAGTTGTGAATAAAATCCTGGAATGCTTGAACAACTATGCGTGAAAATATAGTAGGCACATTTTTCAAACCAAAGGGCATCACAATATATGCAAAAATTCCCCATTCAGTGGTGAAATTCATTTTCTCTTGATCCTCCTGTGCAATTCTAACCTGATGATACCCAGAGAATCCATCTGTAAAAGAATAAACTTCGCACCCTGCAATGCCTTCTAATATTTCCTCTGTGAAAGGTGTAGGAAAAGGATCAATCACACATGCAACATTCAATTCCCTGTAATCCACACAAATCCTAATCCGACCATCTTTCTTTATATTGATCACCATGGGGCTAACCCACTTTGATTCCTCTAGGGGCTTGATGATGCCAGATTTCAACATTTTGTCAATTTCTTCCTTAACTTTGATGCACAGGTTAGGGTTCATCCTGTAAGGTCTCTTCCTGACTGGGCATGCTCCTTCCTTTAGCTTAATCTTCATCTCTCCTAATGACTCATGCACTCCTTTTAACTCATGGTAGCCCCTAGGAAATAAGTCCTAAAAATCCCGTAGTAACTCAATTATCTTTGCCACTTCAGAATCAAACCAATAATCCCCAATTATTGCCTCCTTAGGTTCACATCTGTGCCAATGTTCACTTTCTTGGTCTTCTTAGGTTCATGATAGGCATGTGCATTCTTATCCGCAATGTCTAACACTTTGCTCGTACCTACTGAATGATCTATATCTAGATTTTCTACTTCTTCATCATCCACTATGTAGACCATCTTTCCTTTTTCTTTCTCACAACAATTGCACTTAAGTAGTGTGGCATCTGTCTCTTCTACTTCATCAAAATGTGCTCCTGAGTCTACCTCACCAAATAACTCCTGAATGAGTTCTTCAGTCTTTAGCACTGTCTCCCATAGTTAAGTGCTTTATAACCCTTAATGCCTCTTCCACCAGAGGTTTAGTAGAGAAGTAGTCAAAAGTCTGGGTCATTCCTGCAATCAAGTCCTGCCAATTTCCAGTCTCCCTATGTAACTCTGCATAAACATACCAGGCTCGTGCGCAACCTTGTAAAGTGGAATAAAGTTTGTGCACCCAAAGTGAAGGTGGTAAAGTTTCCTGCCCCTCTATCTAGAGTCTCTCACACTGCTGAATGTGGTGCTGAAAAAGTCGATTACCATGATACATGCATATTATAGTAGGCACATTGCTCCTAAAAAACTGAGTGGTTATAGAAATTATGACTTCATTCCATTCCATAAGATTATCCCTGTGAACCATCCACCAATGCGTTGTTGTCCCACACAAGGTATATACTAACATATTCCTTCTTTCCACTTGATTTGTTCACTTCTCCTCCATGGCAGGTAGGAAGACCATAGGATCTCCTTCTCTAGTGTACCGAGGTACAGGGTTGTTACCTATCCTTTGAATACATTGAGGTTTGCTTCTCTGTGCAAATGTGCTTCTTACTTTGTGCCCAACCATCTCATAGGTGTCATGTGCCCAATTGTCACAAGCAATACTTGTAGTATCACTGATAGACTGTGCATCTTCCCACTGGAGGATTCCTTCCTTTGATGGCTCAAGTACTTCTGGGTCTTGAATGACGTGTACATAAATTCTATTCAGGTCTTCCTCACTCAAAGGTTCAACATAAGGAACACAGATTTCCCATCTGTCAAAGGGATAATTACTCTTTCTTCCTTGTTCTCAAAACTTATATACCCCTTGTTGAACCGTAAATCAACATTATTTACATAACACCAAGGGCACCCAAGTAGAGCTGGGAAGTTGTCTGATTCTGCAAGTGCTAAGACCTCAAAGTCCCCAGTGAACTTGGCCCCTTGTATAGTAATGGATGCACCCTTTAAAACTCCTATGGGAGTGGCCTTAGTTCGATTGGCCATGAACAATACATTAGAGGATGGCTGTAATGGAGGTCTGCCCATCTGTACCCATGCATCTAAAGTAAGCACATTAACTTTGTGCCTATATCAATCAATATATTACTCAAGAGCCACCCATACACAACAACATTTAGAGTGATATCCTTGTCATAATCCAAGCTATGAGGGGGAAGATTAGCATGTAGGATCTATCGTCCATTTTCAATACCTTCACACGGAGTGTTTCCCTTTAGCCAATTCCCTAGTAATGGAATGATATTCTCCTGGCGCAACATTTTGCATACCTCTTTCAAGTCATCAATATCTGATTGAACTGTCTCTACTACCTTCTTTTGTTCTAACTTCCGTGACTGTTCCTTCAAACATTGTATTTCACCCTGAATATTTCTGAGTACCTCCATGGTTTCCTGATAAACCTCCTTTTGATGTGTAGGATCTAGGTACCTTGCATGTAAAACTTCCTCCTTGGTGATGGTAGGCTTCTATTGTAATGCCTCTCTGGCACGCACAGCTTCAACGCATGTAGTAATCTTCACAGAGTAATACCTCAGGTTCTGGTGCCAGCTTTGGCATCCACTGATTTTCCACAGCACATTGTATTCTAACCATCCCTACGCCTTTGTTCTCTTGTTTATGTTGCTTTCTAAGATGCTCATATAAGTCTAGGCATTCCTCATAGTTGTGATTCTTCCCACAAAAAGAACAAGTAATATTCTGAGGACATTCGTGCCTGTAGTGGTCAGGAGATCCACATGTAAAACATGTTCCATGAGGGAACTTGCCTCGTCCACCACCACGGCCTCAACCCCCTAAATCCACCATGGTATCCTCGACCTCTGCCATGACCTCCTTCAAAATGCCCTTCATTATGATCATAGCATTCGAGCGTGATCATGATCATGGTGCTCACTTTTTCCTTTAGATTTATCTGATACTCTAGTCTATCGCACACCAATATCTATGACATCATGGATATGACCAATCAACCTGCAGTCTTCTGTATCATGAGTCATGGACTGGTAAATTTTACAATAACAAGATACATTCTTCCTTATCATGCATTGTAATAATGGGAAGTGACTTACATCATGGTCCAAATGACATATCTCACAGTCCAGTAGTAATGAATGCACTGATCTATGAGGAAACATATTTTTGGTGAGCTCTTCCACTTCACAATTTGTACACCAAATCCTAGTGCATGTCTCATGTGCTGAATTTTCTTGATAGTTTCTCCAACTGCTTTTTCATAGCTGTACTTTGTGCCTCCAGGAATGGGCTCACTCCAGTGTCTATACTTCTAACTGCCTCATGTGCACAAAGCTTCTTCAAGTGCTTTGCGTGGGTCCGTATAAGTCTTATGTGACAACGCCCTCCTAAAAGGTGTGATCAAGCCCCCAACAAACCACTGTGCATGCTAGCTTGCATGAATATCATAAGAAATTTTAGACAACAGTGTCTTGAAATGGGCATCATATTCCTGAACGCTCTCAGTAGTGCCCTACTTAATATCCTTGAGCACTTATACTCTTCTGCTCAAACTCAGGAATATGAAACTCCTTAAGGAAAGCATCCTTTAATGTTGCATAATCTATGCAAGTCTGATCAGGGTCAAACTTCCTGTACCAACTGTGTGTGCGTCCCTGCAATGTAGTTGCAAACTGACTTGCCTTGCGCTCAGAAGTTGTAACTCCTTTTGCGTGCCATAGTATCTCACACATGTGCACATGTTCAGCAACATCTTCTATGCCCCTATACTCTGGAAGATGAAGAGACATCTCCATGTAAATATTCTGGGGTTGGTGCGGACCCTGCCCACCTGATCCAAAACCTCATGTGTTACCTCTGCCTCCAGAACCACCAGATCCACCAGAACTAGAGCCACCTATGCCCCCTGATCCTCCACCTGTAGCTGGAAGTGGACCAGTGGATGTACTACCCTGTGTCCCAATAGTGGTACTAAACTAAACTCCTACAGTCTGTGAAGTGGTACTACTCCTAGAAGTGAGTCCAAAATTCTACACGTGCTTGAGTTCTGTGTTGACGATGTGCCTGAAAAGGTACCTCCAAACAACAAAGAAGACATTTTCCCTACCATAGATGTACTTCTTATCTGACTTACTCCTGCTCTTCTACTGCCCAAACTAGCTTGCTGACTACTAGTTGTACTAGATACTAGAAATCCAAGCACAAGGGCTAGGTTACTAGGTAGATTCAGATGCGCGCCGTGGCCTAGGTCATCTTTGTTGGTGTGCTCCCATGTGAGGCCGAGGAGGGTTACCTATTATGCTTTCCCAAATGGGGGAGTTCCAGATGCTCTAGCTCCACACCTCCTACGTGAGCTTCAAATCCTTCATGAGCCATCTCTCTCCTCAATGCCATCCGCTCTGCAATATCATGTTGTTTCTCTATCTCCCTCTCACATGCCTCATTATACTTAAGCCACCTTTCTTCTCTCTACCTCGCTGCTATTAGGTCTGCCATCTTTCACCAAACCTGTTCCTACCCCCCGCACGTGGTGGGGTTTAGCTAGCCATCAGTTTTTCTTCCAAGTTCAGGGTTACCATCAAGATTTTGATCACTAATGGAATGCCTTGCAAATAAGTTCCCCTTAGATAACATAAAAATTGGAACTTAGCTACCTTTGGGAAAGAATAAGTGGAAATTGAGTACTCCAAAATATAACTATTCAAAACACCATGGAACCAAGTATCCACAATGCGCATCCAAATCAGATCAGCATCATAAAGGCCTAAAATTATTCCTGCATCCAGACAAGCGTGCGATACCTCCAATTCCTTTTAGACGCATAAGCAACCAGCCACTCATACAACTCTACTGGAAAAATAGAAAAGAAGCTCTCATACAGACAGTCATACAAATTCTGCTCCACCCATGCACGTGTGTCAAACTCAGATCCAGTGCTGAACCTCTAAGCGTACTCTTCTTCCAGATCTTTTATCCACTCCTCAACACTTGCTAAGGTCAATCAGTATGTCTTCATCACGAAACATCCTTAAAATAGCTGAAAAATAGGTCCTGACAATAGAACCAATGATGCAGCCTAGAATCTACTATATAAAACCCAAACGCACTGACACATCACCTATCCTGAGTTGAGCATTGACGTGAAGCGCACAAAGGTACCATGCCCCTCTTTAGAGTTGCTTGTGTAGGATGTTAGTGTCATGAAGATACAACATATTCAAAACCATAAATAAGCATAACATTCCACATAGCATATTCCATATCTAAATCTTAGAGAATCATGAATTATACAATAACCATAATAATATTAACCATTCAAGAACTAGTTACAGTCATGTTTAACACCATTATCCATCCAATATACTCCATTATATTAAACATTGTAATTACATAGAAGCTTCTTACATTAAAAGCATCACCATAAGTTATGCGCGTATCAGATCCAACAACATAACTCTACAATAATCACTATTCAGCCTCTCTCTAAACTACATAGTTCACTATATATTTATAGGGTGGAGACTTTCCCTTCACCACCTACACACTTTCCAAAAAAGGTCGTATGTTCATAATAGCCATGTGCTTTTACAATAACATGCACACATGCAAGTGCACTAATAATAGACATCCTATAGTTAACCAGAAGAAGTAATCCTATTATTATCTTGAACTCATGCATGGTGCTTATCAGACGCTCATTCCCAAAATAGCATTTTTGTGTCATGCAAGTCTCCATCCCAATGTGTGTTCTTGCACGTTACCTTCCAAAAATAGCCCGCATCCATGAAAATGGCTAGCTAAATATACAAATGATGGGATCAAACTCATGAATGTGATCATGTTAGGTTTTACATATGAGAAAAGCATTTGATTGAAGAAGTTCAAGGCCTCACTGACATGTCCATACTGTGCAAAGGAAATAATCATCACATTCCAGATAGCAACATTGCTCTTGTAAGATTTTTCAAAAACTTCAAATGCAACATTTTTACTCCCACACTTTGCATACATGTCTATCAAGGCTGTCACAACAAAAAGATCAAACTCAAATTTGCAGTGAGTTATGTCTGACTCAAATCCAGTTCTAATGATATAGTTGTGTATTGCCTTGTGGGTAATATATACTGAATTTACAACCTAATTAAAAGTTGGTTTTTAACTATAATGTATTACATTGAATCACAATGACATAAAACAAGCCTCTTAGTGAAATTACCTTTAGTCTTCACCTACACTATTATTAGTACCGGGTTTCACATTTGTTTAACCAGTTATTATTTTTTATACTTTTAAATCAATTGGAGATAGTTATTATTTTCATAAACAAATAATCAGTTGTCATAATAACAATAAATATTAGTAAAGTTGCATTTTTTTTAACAAAATAATTACACATTTTCATTTATCTTTAATTTCATTAGCTTATAAACTAACATATTATTTGCCGGAGGCGTTTACTTTGAAGAAGGCATTGCTGGGAAGTGTCAAATTCCGGTGATTTAACTTTACCGGTCGCTGGAATTTAGATTTTTTTATAAACCCTAGATATTTTTGTAACTTTACAGGTGTGTTCTTCAAAGGCGGAAAAAGCTATGAGCTTGCTTGTGTTGTTGGACTACTTAACGGGCAGAAGCTCCATGATATTTCCAGCGGCACGACGTTGTCGACAACGCCGTACCAGACGATGAGGAACACGGTGGGAAATGGAGGGTTTCTGAACATTATCAACCTCAAAGACGACAAGGTAGGGTTTGGTGCGGTCACGCCGGGCTCCAAGGCGAAGCTGGACGCCATGTATGTCGGGTGCAAGATCTTCGTCTAGCTGATCACGTCGTTTCCATTCCCGTAAATTTCGTCAATTCAAGTGCCGCGAAATCGGCCTCTACAGCCGCGAGGCAGGCCGCTATGAGGAAACGAATGAATGAAACTACATCGGCTGTAAAAATACAGGCGGCTTTCAGAGGGTTTTGCGTTAGGAAAACCCAGCCTTTCAAAAAATTGAGGGTTATAATGAAAACCAAGGCAGAGGCTGCAGAAATACGTAGGCGTATTGTTGACTGTCATTTTGTGGAGTTAATCCGGCGGGATGAGAAGGAGCGCCTCAAGTTAACGGAATTCGTCATGTCTCTCTTGCTCAGGCTCGATGCAAGAGACTATAGATGACATTATTGCTGACAAATCTATGCAAGCCATGACTACAGAAGCTCCAGTGAGTTCTGAAAGAGAAGAGGAAAGCCCTAATGTTAATGAAAATGCTCCTGTAGATGCTTGCAGGGAAAGTCCAATGAAGAAATCAAAGACAAGTTACCGGGCCTTTCAAAGGGGGCGACTGTAAATGAAGCCGAGGCAGGGAAAATTGAAATGTGAGAAGAGGATCCTCTGCCTTCTCAAATGCAGGATTTGCAAATTGAGAATTCCCCTGAGAATGAAGATGATATAATTGTGGGCTAGGAAATTTTGAAAAAAACTTTTCAGAGGCTAAACAAACTGTGTCTGGTCTGATGAAAATGTGGAGGCTTTGAAAGAAAACAAGTTTGAAGATGCAGAGGATCCGAAAGAAAACAATTTTGAAAGTATGGTATTGGAGCCAGATACATCACATAGCATTCTTTGCATATGCCACAGAGGAAGATGTTATGATAGGAAATTCAAGGGATGATGGAAGATCTTCTGAAGCTCTATCCGTTGAAATTGGAGACAGTTCAATCCGATGAAAAGCTAGAGGATGATGACAATATGTACTTGAAGAAGCAGGGGTCCATGTCATTGGAGCCCAAACAGTCCTAGTGAATGTCACTAATACTTGGGCCATCCAGTAAGACATGGGACAGTTATGAAAGAGGGGAAAGCGAGTGAGCAGGATTATGTTGCTATTGGATAAAATCTGGAAGCTGCGGAAAGATGTGGTACAATAGATGGTGAAGCACAAATGGAGATCTTTGACTCTGCTCCAAATTGTTCATTGATGTCAATTGATTGGGTGAGGGTTTAGAAGATGAGGTGATGGGGCTTGCAGGGATCCTATAGTTATTGCAGATAGAGAAGCAGAACCCTTTACTCAAATCTATGAGGAAGCATTTAACGTGCCTGGTCAGAGTGGAGGGATTGAGGATGAAGAAGAGTAGACAGAGGCACCTGAACTGAAGGCAGATACAACATTGTTTTTGAGCTACAGAGGAATATTGAGGATAGCAGCTGGTATCTTGTATGCCAGACAAGCTGGGCGGTAGCCACATTGTTGTTTAGATACAAGACTAGTTATCCTTTAGATAATTGAGAGTAACATTTTCTGACAGTCAACTGAATAAGCTAGACTACTAGAAAGCGCTTAATAGCTTTTATATCTTATATGCTTCTTTGTCTCCTCTTTCAGTACATATTTACAAAGTCCCATAGTTTAGAAGCAGGCACCCCATAGGCTACCTGGTCTAATAAGAAGATGATTTCTACTATAACAATAAATGGGTTTGACAGCCAATATGTAAATATTCTTGTAATAGATAATAGAAATCATAATTAGCTATCACTATGTTTTTTTCAATTTTGATTTTTTCTTGATTACAAACACCTTGTTTATGATGAAAAAGTTGTTGCTTTCAATCTCTGATGTGCTAATTTTTGGAATAATTTAGATGCTCTACGTCATTTCTTCGTGTCTATAGTTACACATAGTTTCCATTTTCAAGAATAAAAAATGAGGTCTACCACATTCCTTGCTCTTGTGGTTACGCATACATCAAGGCCTGCAGGAACTATCCAAGATAGGGTTGATGAGAATTGCTCGAATCTTTGTCAAAATAGAGTGGAAAATTCGGCTCTAACCGAGCACTAGGATAATTGAGACTTCATATTTTTCTCAAGGATGCTAGGCAAGACAACCTGATAAAGCGGCTGTTAAGGGAGGCAATTGCAATTCCTACACATTCAGATAATTTGAATTGGGATGGAGGGTTGGATTTAAATCATTCATGAAGACCCACCATCCATAAACTTGGGAGAGTCTGAAATCTGGAAGTAACGCCTAGCTAATGGAAGAGTTTGTTAATTAGTAGAGCATACTCGCATCATGTGTTTGTAATAGAGTTGTCAATATCAGGAGCTCTAAGGCGCAATCCTAACAGATATCTCATCATGATGATGGATCACAAGGTGTGATATGACATGCCAATGTATTTCCTTACATTTTTAATGAAGATGTTTCCAAAAATATTTTATTACAATTTGAAAGCTCGTGTGAAATTAAAGTAATAAGAAACTGTTTTTAGTTTCAAAATATCTACCAACAATGATCAGATACTAGAGAGGCACTTGACAATAAGATTCGATTTGCATCTCCAGGAAGAGCATATTGTAAAGATAAACAAAGAAATATCAAGCAAGGGAGACTGAAATATATTCTTCTAAACATTAGATCCCTAACTGCAAACATCTTATCACTAATTCAAAACTGAAACAAGTAAAGATAGCAATTTTAATATATAGGTAACAAAACGGCCAACCCTAATTATGATATTCATTTAAAAGATAACATGTTGTATCATTTGGTTGAACACTAGGTGTTTATTTACAAGAGTTCATATTTTGGCATTCAAATGTTCCCAAAGCATAGACAACAATCCCATTTTGTCAGTATCCTTCAATCACTTCATTCCATGAGATGACATATCTCTAGGGAATTTTATGTTTGGTGGGTAGATGAGATTAAGAACCCTGCCAATGATACCCAAGATGTTGTAGCGGAAGAGCATCTCCATGCTTCTTATAAACGAGGCTTCCATCTTTGTGTTCTTATCCATCCGATTCTACTCCTGTTTACATTTGCTAGCATACTCCTCACCTTGGTTCACCATATGCAACAAACAAGGCTCCAACCCAATTAGTTCAAATTTGCCGAAGTGCTCCCAACCTGTGCCAAAATATAGAGAAATTTTGTTAGATATAGTTGCAAATGTTTTGATAGACATGTATGCAAAATGTGGAACCTTACATAAAGACATGTGAACTCTTTAACAAAATGTAACTTATGTTCTTCACTCAAACATCTATCATAGATCATAGAATTTATTTTACATCCAAACCATATTATACACATAAAATTCTCTCCGGCGTAACTTGCAACTCATTTGCAATTGCTAATAATAACAACATTTTCGAAAAAAAAATGATATAATAACATTTATTACAATTTATTTGAGAACGATGCTTTCGCTGCCCGCTTTTCCATCCACTACCTCCACAAAATAACCCTGGAATTCTTCTCATCCTCGCATTTCGCAACCATGCCCGAAATTGAAGAATCGAAATTCCTTCTGTCGTCGTATATGCAGAGAAGTCGAGGAGTACCTTTACCGCCATGCCTTGACGCTGTTATTGCTAAAGTTATGTCGGGATTTCTTCTACTAAAATGGATGACTAAAACGGATCCATTGATCTAAACTTTCATGTCTCTGGGATCCAATTTGTCTGCTTTGAAGTTGGCGAAGCCCTTTCTCAGGGGAGCAAAGCAGTCTTCCCTTAAAAGTGTATAATATGTGTTCAGGTATTCGTCAACAGAGCCATAACTTCCCTTCTTCTTAACATGGGGGAGGATCTCTAGGGGCCTGGCGAATCGGCGATCTCTCCAGACATTGGAACCAAGGTTATTTTATCCCAGTCGGGAATCTTTTCAGAAATGTATAACTTCATGCCCTCCTGCCATCCTGGTGCAGAATGTCCGCTAAATTTCAACACAGTTGACACTAGACTGGATAGAGGTTGTCGCGGCTCTAAAACGAGAAAAAATCTGACATGACATTTTGTAATTTCCCGAAACACCTTCCAGGATTGTCTGCACTCATCAATAGAAGCTTATCGAGGTATTTCTCCAAAACCAATGAATTCCTCTGTTTGCACCGCACCAAAAGTCCGTACATTTCTCGAGGCATCTCCCCGCTATCGTTTAAAGCGTACTGTAATTCATCACCGATTTCGACATCGAACAATCTCGTGTCTATTTTCGAACTCTTGACATATTTGAATTTCACAATCTGTGCCTGGCCCTCCACCTTAACGAAGCCAAAAAAATTCACCAAAATCTATCCAACCTGTATTAACCCTACTGTAGACTTTCTAACTAGTTATCTCTGGTCTAAACCTAATTGATGTCTCCTTCCTCCTCTGCCTCGAGACCTTCCTCCACCTCCTCCTCTACTATAATTATCATTCCATCTTCCACTAGCACTAGAGAAGCCTTGACCTCGTCCTCATCCTCTTCCTCCTTCCCCTTCCCATCTCTTCCCCTATCATTATCATTCTCCATCGTTTTGAAACACGACTGTGGCTCAGCGATGAAATTTCAGCCATTCTCTCCGGTATAAATATCACCTAAGCTTAATGTTGTAAATTCACTAGTATTTTATAAATGTAACTAGATAAACTCACTAACTTCAGGACAATGCTACACATATACAATCTATGTTATTCATTGTTCCATCATTACAATATGAGAACAAATTTGTATCTGATCCGTAGGACATTTTGGGACATTTATGAGTTTCCTAAATCTCCCTAAACCATGACCAATTGGAAGAGTGTTTTGAGATCTTTCCATCAATAGGTGGAACTCAGAAAATGGAGCTCATACATGAAAGATATGGTCAGTCAAAGTTTGGCGTAAAATGGGGTCAAACTGGTCAATAGTCCAATCCGGACGTGGCACTTGGCATATTGGAAAAATGTGGAAGGTTGAAAGTTTGTGTTTTGATCACCTATGGTATTTGATGAATGAAAAATTGGTGGGCCCCGCTATTTTCTAGCCGGGGACCCTCAGCTATGTTCGACACACTCTTTTATAGGAGGGGTGCATTTGCCACCTATTTCATATTGTTAATTATCAAATTTTTGATTATATATGCCATATTGCATTGGAGAGTCGATTTGCGCAGTGTAGGGTTGAAATGATCTCGAGGTGATCAAATCCCCACCGAGTCTAGTTGATCACATTTATTACCATAGTGTCCGGGCTTCTTTGTTATATGTCATGATCTATGGTTTGACCGATAACCACAATGCATATCTCTGGATGAAGGATAGCTCGGCGCCACATAACCTTGCATAGCCACCTTGATTATGACTCGACCCAAACCATGGGTGTTCAAACATTCAACGCACAACAACCAACCTTCAAACATAGCTTGGGAGAGAGCTACACAACTCGACAGGTTATTGCATGGCCCAACAAAAGGAGCTTGTGTGGCCCAAGCCATGATTACATTGGTTGGCTAAGCCTTTTTAAAAGGTTGATCCATTTTGATTTCCCACACATGTGGGTCAAAGAAATAGTTCCTCCCACCGAACCCGATCAACGAGGAGGATGATACAAGAAGGTTTGGATGACATGTCTAAACAAAAATTGTTTGCCCTGAAGGTCCACATAGATGGTGGCAGCGAATGGAGGGAAGCCACATAGTAGTGGCATTGATAAATGCAAGCATTAAAAAATGTGAATGGGTTGATAGGCATTGTTTTATATGCCTTGGTGAATCCACGGGAATCCAGAAAAGGAGGTGGAGTTGGTGGTGGGATTCAAACCCCCACCACTCACATTAAAACAAACATGCCCCGCCAACACACCAAGGAGCTCGATGAAGTTATAAAAGGAGCTCGTTGTATTTGAATGGGAATTGCGGCCCTGAGGAGAGTCGTAGGGCCTAAGTGGGAAGTTATGGAAATCCTCCATTTTGGAGCACTTAGAGGTAGAATGACGCCCTAGTGTAAAAATGAAAAATGTTCATTTTTCCAAGAGGATTCTAACCATATGATTGGTTTTCATGTAATGCTTAGAATTTTCTATCTGTAGGTGATTTGTTGACACAGTTGAAGGGAGATGCCATTGCAAAGATACTGCAGAAGCCTTGTATTGACTTCAGAATGATTTTTAGTGATTGCAGAGTTCCATTGAGGTCTGGTATCAATCCATATGTAGGTTTTGTCATTTATTTGTCATTATTGAAGGGTTATGTACTTCATTCGACGTTAAATAGATTGATTCTCTTTTTGAGAAGCTGGAGACGTAGGATTATATGCCGAACTCCACTATCAATTTTTTGGTGTTGCATTTAATCCCTGATTGTATTCTGATTTTTTATTTTAATTCCACATTTTTTGCTTAATATTCTTAGGGAGAGGGCCCTAGCCTCAAAAAATCTTCTTATTATAGTCCATGATCAACACAAATATCACTGGACTTAAAAGGAAAATTTTTAAGCACCTTATCGTGCATAAAAAACAAAATACATCTCCTATACATGATTACATACATAATATTACTAAAATTATATAACCTAGACTGGGATCCAAAAACCATATCAACTGCTCCAGTTTACAAAAATGTCAGCTAGGGAGTCACAATCATCATTCCTCCATGCCGGAGGCAAAAGGATTTTCTGTAAGAATCTCCACTTCCGAATCACTCGCAAACGAAGGAGACGAGGGAGAGTCAACATAACACCTCAACATCTCGACTTTGGATTTTTCCATAAAGCAGAGGCCCTAATTTTCTACAACCACAACCAATCCATATGAGAGATCCTGCATCCCATGAGCGAGCACGTGAATGTGAAATTACATGCTCACAATCCTCACCTCCAAGTCTTTCAATTCCTTATGAAGGATAAATTGGCTGGCCAAATTAGAGATTATATTCACAGCACTCAAACCCTTTGCCACATCAAACACATTTCTCCTACCCACAGACTGGCATGGGTCCAACATCAGTTTCCTCATCTTGTCACATACCACAACCTCCTCTTCATCTTCTTGAACGCTTTTGGCTACGAACCACACCTGCTCCAGCCACCCCCTCATTGCTACATTTTTAATCCTCTCATTTAACAACTCTGTGAAAGAATCCCCCATTTCGGCCCTAGTCTGAGCTCTGCAATGTTTCCTCCCAGAACCACCAGATGAATCACCCTTGGATGCCATGAGATTGGAAAGAAAAGATGACCTGCCTGCCAAAACCTAGCACCACCTATCGCACCCAGAAGGAAACCTGTTTCGCATTGAAAAAGGAGGCCAAGAACAAGTTTCTAATGCTCACCAACTCCCTGCTTAAAAGAAAAACATCATCCCCTAGGCCAATAAATATCCCATATGTGCCACGAGCCAAATCCAAACCCATATCTTTCTGCTAATTCGAAATCAATAAAAGAAGGGGGGAAATCAAGGGAGGCATCCTTTGGAAATATTTCTCCCCTCTGCTCGACGCTAAGCGTGCATCACCAACCAAAAGCGATTGAATGCCATTAGGGAAGTATGAAACCCACGATTGGGAGGTAATATGTGACTTATCCCAAAGCATGACACCTTTATTTGCTAATCCATCCGCCACCATATTTCCGTCTCGAAGAATGTGAGAAAATTTCACATCCTCAAAGCCTAGTAAAATAGCCTAGATCATATTGTTTTTAATTACCATGCATATACATTATTTCCTTAAACCGTATTAATGAGTGATAAAGAGTGACCTTCAATCCAAATTCTAGACTAGTTCCTACGGTTAGCTTCCACAAGGCCTAATAGTAAAGCCATGCCTTCTGCAAAATTATTTGAGGCTACACCACAATCTATCCCCATAGCTAGGAGAGGTTGACAATCAACATTTCTGAAAACACACCCACAACCTGAATCTCCAGGGTTGCCTTTAGAGGCTCCATCAAAGTTAAATTTGATCCAACCTTTCGGAGGTGGTTTCCATTGTACCATCTTTTTATCATTTCTCCACTTATCAGGAGGATTTTAATTCCAGATTTTAAATCAGTAATTTAATCAGAATTTACTTCTTAAAATCAATAACAACATATCAGGTAAATTGATAAATTTTTAAAGTATCTGAAATATTTAAAATGATACACAGGGGGTAAAAATCATTTTCGGATTAGTATCCCTATTCATGCATCACGATCTCCTTCATCATAAAATTAATACACGATGTGTTACAAATAGAAATTTGAGTAGAATAGGGATCGTAAACATCATTTTAGTCTTAAAAATAATTGTCAAAGCAATTTATAGCCACGTGGAATAAATTTTATTAATTCCAAAACATCAATTATGTAAATTTACTAAGCACTTTCTCTCTAATTTGTGTTTCAGTCTGTTACCCAACATCAAACATCACAATTAATATTCCCTGCATTACATTTGTGGTGATAATTTCGACATTACTAGTATCAATTTGATTTCGTACCATGTGTTTTCCACGAAGCTTTTATTGATCTAATTCTATGCTTACATGAACCATTTGTCATTATTCACAATTTTGACTGCTTCACATGTATTTCAAATCCTTTCATCAATCTAACATTTGGACACCGCTCGCCAACTACTCATGTTTCTCTAAATGCAACCACCACATCTCCTATGAGATCATTTCAATTTTCACCTTTAGCATGATACATGATCATTTCAGTTGCGACAGTACTTCACAACATTGATGCTCTTGTTTTTTTAATCTCCAAAATTGTATTATCCCCCAATAATTTCATCTCTTCAATGTGAAAATAATAATAACATGACACTTAATTTTAAAAAGGCAAATTAAATGGTGTGTAGTTTACAATTATTGATTTCCATATATCTTAAAAATTAAGAGCATGGTCCCATAGAGGGGCTTCAAATCCTATTTTCTTGTAGCAGAAGGTCTCGTGCTTGTTTTTAAAGCCAACTGCAGGAAATAATAGAATCTAGGCTTAAAAAAATAGAAGCTCCACTTTTCTTGCCCCCTAAACTTAAGATGTAGCTAGAGATGGGGAGCTGATAGTTTCCCCCTATAGTTTAGGCTGATTTTTGCCCATATGGAATATAACATGCATTCATGCCATTAATTTTTGTTGATTTTAGAGGGAAATATGATTTTTATTTACCTATAAATAACCATAAAAATCCAACGGGATCATATAATATCTCTGCGAGTATTGTTGAGGAAAGTAATAAAAAAACACGAGAGACCTTGAAATTTCTAAAATGCTCCTAAATTTTCTCAGCAACACCCGCTTAGATATTTATGGAGCCCCCCTCCATGGGACCATAGCCTTAATGTTTTTTTGTGTTCCTAGTCAGTGCATATATACATTAATTATATCTCTATTATATTATGTTTCGAGGGAGAAATATGGCAACTAACATGTCATCCTCTATTTATGTACAAAGAAAACAAATAAATATGATTTGGAATTTTTATCGTGCATGTATATAGTCTTCGCCAAATCAAATATTCATTTTTACATAATCCTTTAAAAATGTGACATGTGTAATTTGATGGTTTTAGACTAATATTTGAGGATGCAAAAACATTTTTTTGATTGTATTAAAAAAAATTCTCTTATTTTTATTGGATAAACCCTTTATTCTTCATGAAGCGGTTTTATTTTCGATTAGTAAAAAAATCATTTATAAAGCCGACTAATAAAAACGAAGAAAACACAAAACATATGATAATACACTCTAATTTAATTGGAAAAAAACAAAAACTTAATCCCAAAAAATATGTACATAACGATTGCATGATATGATTCGGCATGGATTATGTGCAAGTCAACATTTTATTTTTATTTTTTTTGGCATTTTGTCTATCCTTTTTTATTGATTTGGAAAGATGAGAATTTCCTTATGTAAAGCATTAACAATTTATTCAAGGCAGGTGCAAGATCTAACATTAATATTTTCTTTTTTCTTGCTCCTACCCTATAGATTTACATAGGTCTCATAAATTTATTGAAACCCTCATTATTAAATATTACATCTGGGGATTTGCTGTGCATTATTTTTGGAAATAGGGTAAAAGTGGGGGTTTTGAAAGGACCCTCATCCTTATACAAAGATCCCATAAGGAAAGATATAATAGTAAAGCATAAAGAGAACACGCCTAAAGGTAACCAAAAACAAAAAGTTAAATGACCCGCATTTAGTAAGGATCATTACATAGTATGATTTTTTTAAAGAGTGTTAGCAATATCTTTAGTTGCAGCAGTAGAATTTTTGTCCACCAACAACTTTGCTAACTTGATGAGTTCAAGGCAATCTTCAATGATGCTTTCCCAAGTCCTTTCAGTGTAGTTCTTCCATTCCTTGATGGCTAGAAAGGCTCTATTAAGTTTCTTAAGAATTTTGAGCATATTATCAGCTTCATCAGGTTCATGTTGGATAGGAAGATATTTTCCAAATGTTGCTTTGAAGCTGCAGTAGTATTTGTATCCGCAATAGAAATGGTAGGAGAACTCAATTTTGGAGGAGGAGGGGAGTTAGGGTAAGCTAAAGAGAGACCCAAAAGAACATCAGGAATTTCCTGGTCAATATTAATATCCATGGGTTCAGGAGGAGGAAAAACAACAATGACTTATGAGGTATGGGAAATAGATCCAGGCGGAGCCCAGGTAATATTCAGGGAAGTAAGATGAGTATCCACAGCATTGCCGACAGAGGTCAGAGAAGGGGAAGCTAGAACAACAAGAGAAACAATGACATTGGGAGAAAGGTCAAAGGGATCCAAAGTGAGGAAAGATGGAAAAGAGGAAGACGTGAAAGATGAGAAGAGGCAAGGGAAACCACCATATAACTCTGGCCAGTAATCAAAACATCTGAATCTGATTAATAGGGGAGGAAAAAATGATGATGAAGGTGGCGGGGAGGAGTGGATGAAGAATATGAAATAGATGGCAGGGGTTGAGAAGGCGCAAGAGTACAATGTTGTTTTCTGAGTTTGGGAGGGAAGCGAGAAAGGTCATTATGGAAAGCCACCACTTTGAAGAGCAGGTAGAGGAGGCCCTGGTGGAGAAAGGGACCTTCCTCTTCTTGAGCGAGTCGGAGAGACAATTCAAGTGACTAAAAGAGAAAGGCCACAATATTTACATGTTTGTCATGTCAAAGATGGGCAAGAAGAAAGAGTTGAGGACCATGGATCAACTTGTATCTCCCCTGTGAAGTGAAATATATCATTAGCTACTATGCAACCCTGTTCCAAGGTTGTGGGAGTGAATCTCTTTCAAATCCTGATTGGTATTTCTTCAATTTTTTGTCTGGCATAAGAAATTTTCCACCTCAGCTTTCAAAGACCATTTGAAGTAAACGTCTCCCACAAAAAGGAGCTGTGTAGCACCCGCGATTGTTTATGGAGAAATGGTAAATTTAGTTTTCCCCACCTTAACTCTCCCTTTTTTCCATCTCGCCAACACACTACTGGTCAATCTAACTGAGTGACCAGACAATATTTCCATGAAAGGCGTAATCTCGCCCACCTGTAAGATATTCCAAACCCCATGGTCAGCCTTAACCTCTTCATAGGAAGAAGGTTCCGTTCTTTTGATCCGGTCACCCATTTTGAATAGAAAGATAGTGACAGGTGTTTCAAAAAGTCTAAAGTGTACATTTCTTAAATAGAAATGGTGAGTCCCTTCGATCCAATCACTCACACGTGTCGACAAAAATTTGAATTGATAGCTTCCTTTAATAATAAAAAATCCATGCGAGTGAAACATCATTGAATGAAACCATCCTTCACACGATCATGATCCATCAAAGCTATAAATGACATTAAATGCCACACAAGTCTTATCATTGTCTCTGCCACTACTAAAAAATGAGGAAACTGTATTAGTCATGTTATATCTGGGTGAAGCCGTGACTAAAAATATGGAAGTACATATCAACATCCAAAAGGAAATAAATTTTTGGGAAGAAGTCATTTGCAATAATTGTAAGGAATTTCTCTAGAAAATATCCTATTAAGTTCTTTTGACTATCAGAGAGGAAACCTATATTAGCCTTGAGTAGTCTGCAACCTTGTTTCTCTCCGTAAATATATGTTGAAATTTGATCCTTTGAAAAAGATATTGCAAGACTCTAATATCCTCAACTATGTTGCATATAGTCTATTGAACAGGTTCATTTGAGTTGATAATTCTTGCAAGATTAAGAAAATCAATTTCAACAATGAGTTTTCTAGAGCCAATGTTAAGAGCTAACTTAATACCTTTGAGAATAGTCAGGGCTTCAGCTTTGTGATTTGTACCAGTTCCAAAACAAGATGTAACAATAGCCAGGGGTTTACTAGACTCATCCCTAAGAATAACACCTTCACTTGAAGCACTCATTTACCTTTAGTTGCACCATCAGTATTAAGCTTCAACTATCCCACAGGAGGGGGGACCAAGAGGTGTTAGCCAATGCTAAAATTGAAGAATACTTTTCCATCGGGATGAGAAGTTGTCTTGGCCATGGTTTTGAGAGGTTTAAAATAAATTTTTTTATGCTTCCTCCATACATATTAATTTAGGTTCTCCTGCAATTGCGAGACCACTCCAATGAATATCTACCACAAATCATGAATTTGCTCCTTGAATATTCACATATTCCTTTCTTTCCAAATGCCCCAAAGAGCATGGGGAGGAAATAGGTTCCAAGCAAGGGAATCAATAAGGTGTAAAAACAGGGATCACCATTGAGCAATAGTTTCAGATAGCGAAGAGGGAAAGACCCATACAATCTCTAATCTGTTCAATAGGAGACTCCAGAGAGAATGGGAGAAGGGACAGTGGAGAAGAATGTGACTAGAGATTTCCATAGCACCAATACATATGATGCAGTGACTGGGGAGAGAGAAACCCCTTCATTTAAGGTTTTTCCTAGAAAGAATGGCATCCTGAAAGGAAAGCCAAGAAAAGAAACTAATTTTTAGAATAACTCGAGGTATCCATATTTGTCTAAGCAACAAACCACAAGGAGGATGAGGTCTCGAGAGATAGGTAGCTTTAACCGAGAAACAACCCAAAGGGGAACTCGGCCATTTGTGTGCATCCTGAGATGGGGAAAATTGAATATAATGAGAGGGAAGAAAAATATTGAGTCTGTTAATACGCTGCATCTGGATCAAGCTACATCTTTCTTAGGAAGGGATGCACCAACTGGGCTTATTATCACTTTTATCAATGTATTCATTGACCATTTTTCCACATATAGTAGAAAGAGAGAGGCGGATCAGGTCCCAAAAAGGATCGGCAGCTAAAGGCTTGTCACGAATCCACCAGTCATTCCAAAATTCAATGCTCACACCATTCCCCAAGCGCCATTTTGTTTTTAGCAAGTGTTGGCTAGTGGTAATAGATTTCCAGATTGTAGAGTCTCCCAAAATATCTATAGATAGAAAGTATTTCAAAGGAGGTAGATATTTAGAAACTAGAAAATGCACCCAAGAAGTGTGTTCATTAGTATCAATATCCCATCCCAATTTAGCCAACATGGCTTCATTCATCTCTAACACTCTTCTTAGCCCTAACCCGCCTACAGCCAAAGGTTTACAGGAAACATTCCAAGAAACCAGATGAATTCTCTTACGCACTTCAGATCCAGACTATAGAAAGTGCTTTTCAATTTGTTCTATATGGGAGGCAATCGTAGAGGGAATCTTAAGAAGTGATATAAAATAGATTGGAAGGATTTGAAGAGTATTCTTAACAAGCTACAGGTTACCTGCTTGGCTAAGGATATGACCCTTACAACCCACAAGATTCTTCTGACCTCTCTCAATTACTGGATTCCAAATATTTTTTAGCTTTCTACCTTTAAAGAGAGGAAGTCCCAAATAGGAGTATGGAAGATCTGTGATGCTGCAACCAAAGATAGCTGCAATCTTTCTTTGCCTACTGAGGGGGGTATTAATTAAGGCAACACTACTTTTGGAAAATTTTATAAGTTGTTTTGAAGCTAGTTGATAACAGTCAAGAATATTCTTCAAATTTCTAGGTTCGATAACTGAGGTTGCACCTAGAAGGAGAATATTATCAACAAATTGACTATGAGTAGCCGTCGGTACCTTGGAAGTGATTTTTAAACCCAAGATGGTAGCATCATTTTTAGAAGCCCCCAGGGCCCTACTTAAAGTATTAGCCATAAGGAGGAAGAGAAAAAGTGAGAGAGGGTCCCCTTGTCTAATATCCCTGCTATTATCAAAGCATCCAAGAGGCATACCATTCACCAAAACCAATAAGTGCAAGGATGAGATGCAACTATGAATCCACTTATGCCATTTGTCACAGAAACCAAATTTGTGTAGTACTTTGAGAAGAAAGGACCAACTTACTCAATCAAAAGCCTTTTGCATGTCTAACTTGATAATCATCCCCTTTGATTTAGAGTGATGAGATGTATGAATAGCTTCATGGACATAAATTACTCCAACTTGGATTAGACGACCCCCAATGAACCCATTTTATTTCTCAGAAATCATACTATCCATAAAAGGTTTTAGGCTTGTAGCTAACATGTTGATAATGATTTTGTAGGAATTATTGTAAAGGCTAATAAGGTGGAAATTTGTAACCGGTTTGGATCCCAAAGATTTCGGAGCCAAGGCTAAAAAATTATTGTTCCATTATTTTAGAAGGGAGTCATTATCACGAAACACATTAACTTCTTCCAACAAGCCAATTTTTATAATGTTCCAAAAGGATTAAAAAAAAATTGTATTGAAGCCATCAGGACATGGTGATTTTTCACCTTTCATAACAAAGATAACTTTATGAACTTCTTCAAAGGAAAAAGGCTTAGTTAGATTTTCATTAATTTCATCTGAAATCAACTTTAGGATGTGTTGGAGCATTTTTGAAATATCCTCCTCGTTAGTGGGTTCTTCTTCCTCGAGAAGGTTAGAAAAATATTTGACCAATCTAGTTGAAATGACATCCTCAGAATTCACATGCTTCCCATATATATTTAAGAGATCTTTAATCTTATCCCTATTCTTATGTTTGGTGGCAATAGCATGAAAAAACTTGGTGTTACGATCTCCTTGTTGAAGCCAAAGAGCCTTGGATCTTTGTCGCCAATATGTTTCCTCTTTAGCAAGAGTATTATGAAAGTCACTTAGAAGTGTCAATTCTTGTTAGTGTAAATAAGGATTTATTTCAGCTAACTCAATATTTGTTGTGACTTTAACTATCTTGAAGAGAAGTTGATGTTTCCTCTCTTTTATGTCCCCAAAGGTCTTGATTTTCCAAAATTTTAGTTGCTTTTTGATGAAAGTGAGTTTCTTCACAAATCTATACATAAGTGAGCCCTGTATTTCCACCTTTCACCAATCCTCAATGAGCTTATCTAGGTTGTGGTTAAGTAATAATTCCAATTCAAATCTGAAAGGGGGATTCTTAGAATTTTGATTTTTTGCTGCACTTAAAAACAAGGGGCTATGATCGGAAGTAGCCTTGGGGAGGGCCACCACATAAAAGTCATTAAAGTGTGAGAGCTGATTTAGGGATCCAATAACTCTATCCAACCAAATTTGGATATGATTGAAACCTAATATTCTATTTTACCATGTAAAAGAAGCTATGTGAAGGTCAAAATCAAAGAACTCACCTTACCTAATAAAGCTGATAAGCGATTCCATACTGCTAGAGCTAGCTGGGGTGCCACCTAGTTTTTCCAAAGAAAAGAGAGGGGTGTTAAAATCCCTAGCAATAAGCCAAGGTAAATTTTTGTAGCTGATTTTGAATGCCATAATATCTTTTTATATGTTATCCCTTTTAGCTTCCAAGTTTGGGGCATAGACATTTACAACAATCCATCCTAAACTGGATCCAATTTCTTGAAATAATACCCAAAAAATGAGGAGTGTTGATGATGCATTCCCCAAAAAGGATCGTAGGATTCCAAAAAGTACAAAGGTCTCCATAGTTTCCAGTTGAAGCATGAGAGTAAAAGGAGGTTGGGGGCCATATCCTAGGGAGGATATTATCCTCCTTGAGTTTAGTTTCTAGCATCATGATGATGTCAGGAGAATGTTTTAATATGATGTCTTTGAGTAGGGGAGAGACACCAATAGTTGAGCAGGGTCTAATTTTGGATATATTGTCTTGAATACACAACACCCAATAGTTTTCATAAAAGTACCTAGTGATTAGTCATTTTTGACATGACAACACCCAATCATATCATTAAATGTAAGATTTGCCTTTTTAAAATTTTAAATGTTCAACCATTATCACCCATGATCAAATATGGGTCCCAATCAAAATGTAGTGTAACTAAAATTTACTATTTTAAATAAATTAAAAATATATCTTTCCCTCTAGTTCAACACTCATTTTTTTTAAATCTTGAACTATGTGCTGGTGAAAAAATCAGGTTCCCACATTTTATAGAATTTATTTGGTGGGTCCCCCGAACTTAGGGTGCACCACTATTGGTGTGTCTCCCCTACTCTTATTTTCTGGGGAGCATTTATCCCCTTGATATCCAAGAGAGAATCTTCATTTTTTGGGTTTGGATTTCCCTCCACCTTCAATGGCGAGGATACTCTGAGTTCCCCATGCTATATTTTGAGCGGTCTCTTATTGAAGCTTGACCTATTTGGTGGGCTCCCATTCTTTTTGGTGTTACCTAGATCCTACTTTTTTACAAGTGTTTCTGATATTTCTGGGTGGGCTACATTCTTCAAACGCCAAAGATGAAGGAGAGGGAAAAGATGATTTTTCTTCCAAACAGGAAATGGGAGTAGGGGAAATAGGGATAGAAGAGATATCCTCCTCAGAGGGTTAGGGGGTAAGAAGAGGGAGATCTACATTTGGCGGGAGTTTAGAGAGAACTCGAAGCAAGGGGGAAGAGGGAGGAGCAGGGGTAACTACCTAAGGATCAAGGATCGGTTGAATAAAGGGAGTCTCTATAGAAGGGATCTCACCTTCTTCCATAAGAGTGGCAAAAGGATTGGAGGTTCCTACCTCCAAAATATTTTATTGAATATATTTACGCTTCAAGTTTGGAGTATGCACTGGGTCTTTCATTTTTGGAGTTGGCTTCAAATTGAGAGTAGGGTCCCTATGACCAATGCTCTTACAAATGGAGTATGCCTAAGGAACATTTTCATACTCTATAGGTTGAGATCAAATACAAAAATCTGAGAGAAGGTCAATGGATTTGGGCAATGGGTTACTTACATCAACATTAACACAAAATCTTGCATGAATGAGCCTAGATTTTTCTTTGGTAGCTTGATCAATAGAAATGAGAGAACCCAAGGAGAGAGCAATACCTTTAATAACCACAACATATAAGAAATCCAACGGGATACCTGATAGTAAAATCGAGATTGATGCTTGTGTCATTGTTTCTGTATGAGGGTTGAAACCCGGGGTCTATTTCTTAAGATAGAAACCACGCCTTCCAAATAACCAAGGACACCTTAGTAGTACCAAAGAAAAATCCTCTTTACAGCCAAAATTGAAAAGGATTAAACCATTTGACATATCTGCAATCTCAAGGGGCCACAGGGGGACCACTTAATGCGTGGTCATTTTTTGATGTATTCTAGAGGGGGCCTAAGACCCATAATTTTTCCAATCAGAAAAAGGTCTCACGATGTCATAGTAGCATCCATGATCTGTAAGGGAGTTTGCAGAGAGAATGTACCATCCAAAAACTTAGGCTGTAGCTTGACAACGTGAGTCAGCTTTGGTGACCCAATGACCACATCTTTCCATGACCTAGAAGGGACTTGTGATGTTGCATCACCAGAGACATCAGGCGGGGGATTAGAGGCTGGACTAGAGGGATCTTTCATAGCTGTAGGATATTTCTTGCACATTATTAAAAGGAATAAGATTTATTTATTTATTTAAAATAAGAAACTATTTCCTTTAATGTAACGTGTTTGTGATTGAAGTCATGGTTTTGTGTAGTAGGGGCGTCGCTTTTGTTTGGGTAGTTGTCCCACTTGGAATGAAAAGTGGAGGTTGGGAGAAAGCAATTCCCTATCTGGGTGCTTTCAAAAGGGTGACCCTCTCCCTAGTATGTTGCTGAGTGATATTAATTTTCTATTTGATGTAGATGTAATCAATTTTATTTTATGTTCCATCTATACAAAAATATAAAAAGGGGGGCCATTAGAAAAAAGGTTTTGTTACGGCTCTCCAAACGGTCATACTTACGCATTTATGTAGATCTAAATTTGAATTTATAAAGGATATTTAACAAAAATTCTCTCAGAAAGCAACTGGGTAATTTCTTGGTGGGATATGTGTCATGAATTTGTGCACAAACTCTGCAAAACTGCTCCTAAAAGTGAGGTTTGAAGCTCTTACTCTAATGTATATATAGAGGCTTTTAAAAATGTAATATACTAATACAAGTTGTGAATTTGTAGGAATCCCATGGACAACAAGACCACATATTATTTTTGATAGGGCTTGAAAAATTACAAAAAGGTGACTGGAGAGGCATATTCAGGAGCTTTGTGAGCACAATAACTCCCATTTAGGTTACGAGCCATGCACACAAATATTATCTCAGGAAAAGACATACAATTATAGAAAAGAGTGGCTTAAGTCTATTTGATATATGTGCCATTGATTATAGTCAAATGGTAGTTTAAAGATATTATAATTGGCTAATTTTTAGGACATGTCAAAAGGGTTCATTTGGTGTTTGATTAACTAAAATTAACTAAGATGTAGAATAATAGTAGTCGATATGATCTAAAATGACATGTAAATACAATAAATAAATGTAGTAAATAAATATGGAAATGCTAAACCCTAAATTACTAAGAGAGTTAGAATGAATTCAGTTGATTAGAGGAACTCACTGGATTGTATCGTAGAGGTGGCCGAAGGAACAAGAAGTAAGAACAATTGTGTAAAGGCCCTAAAAAGGATGGATCCGAGCTATCTAGCTGGAGTGGAGTGCCTAGAGAGGGACTGGGGCACCTGCAGACACTCTGGTTTGTGTAGGAGGTCCAAAACTGAGTTTCACATGTTCGGTAGGTGGTTTGAAACCCTCGTTGTCTATCACATCAGAATCCTTACACTGCGTAAGGTGTTGCTACTAATCCAAGATGAGTAGAAGACCTGTAAAAGACCAAAAGAAGTATCAAAACTCTACAAAAATAATTCATATGAATAGGTTGTACTGACCTCAGTTGCCATAATAGTGGGATTACTAACTAAGCGCTACACTACATTCTAGACCCAAATGTAGTTCTATTGTGTGTGAATCATGTGCCATAGGTGCTCTTGTGTTAATCAGACTTTGTGAAGTAGCGAGAAATAAGTAGATGTAAAAATGTAGTAGAATGGTAGATGGAATAGAATAAAATCCCCTCCTATGCTTTGTGTGATGCAAATGAACTAGTCTTGTCCTTTGTGATAGAGCTAAATGAATGCAAATGATCTTTAAATGCCTTATATGAATGCAACCATAGGTGGATGATAGTAGTGACTAGTGCTTGGTCCCTCATTATGGTCTCATAAATTTATATTATAGGGTTCTCTTGATCTAATTTTGTAATTAACTCCGAGATGGCCGACCACCAAAAAGATAAGAAGTTAAAACGGCTAGAAAGTGCTTAAAGAGTGGCGGGAAAGTTCAAAAAGGATTGGGGTGCCCCTTATGGGACTAGGGCACCCATGGTCACCCCATCACTAGCTTGGGTGCCCCAGTCAAAGCTAAAATAACGCGAAACGACAAAAAATAACTAGGCATGTGTTGAGTTGTGGAGCTCAATTACTTCAGATTAGCATGCAATATGAAACTTGCTGGAACACAAAATAATTGACATCAGTTATGGAGGGACCACCATTGGTCACCTATGACCGAGCATCGGTCCAGTAAGGAGGAACCAACATCGGTTAGGGCTAATCGGCGTCGATTACCTATGTGTGGGTGTTTTAATTAACTCACATGAATTAGATCTATTTTTAGTATTAAAGAATATTTATTGATTGTAATTGCATGGCTAAGTTACCTAAGTTTGTATACGCCTATATAAGCATGAAAGATAGGGTTTATAACTAAGAATTAAGAAGAACTTCCAAAAGTTGATGATTATTGTGAGAGAGAGAATTCTTGGTGAGGAATCAAAAGCTTGAGAGAAAGAAAGTATTGTACATCCCAGAGGTGTGGAAGATGGTAAATCTTCATTGTATATCTTGTGAAAGCTTTGGATAATAGATTGGCTTGTTTCTTGGTGGATGTAGCCCACACTAGGTGAACCTCGTTAAATATGGTGTTGATTTATATCTCTTGTTTTGTATATTTCTTATGGTAGAATATCCACTTTTATTTGCATGTATGCTTAGATATAATATATTATCTATACAACTAGTGTGCTAAGCCCAACAAATGGTATCAGAGATTTTTTTGAGGGTTTTGTGTGTTAACATATTTACTCACACAAGGTTTTTTGATTGAGTGGGAGATACAACAATGGTAGAAGAAAAACAAATACAAGGTAGAGAAGTTTGACAACCAAAATTATCAATTATGGAAGATGCAGATTGAGGATTATCTGTATCAAAGAGATTTGTATTTACCATTGGATGAGAAGTCTAGACCTACGAAGATGACTGATGAAGAATGGAAGATTCTTGACAAGAAAGGCTTTGGGATCTATAAGATTGAGCCTGGAAAAATCTGTGGCTTCCAATATTACAAAAGCAACTTCTAGGGTAGAGTTAATGAAATCTCTTGCTAATTTATATGAAAAACCTAGTGCTTAAAATAAAGTTTATTTCATGAAGAAACTATTTAGATCTAAGATGTATGAAGGTGGATTTCCATCTAGTCATTTTAATGATTTTAGATCTATCATAAATAAGTTAAAATTAGTTGATATACCATTTGATGATGAAGTGAAAGAACTTTTATTTTTATGTTTTTTGCCTGATAGTTGGGATAGCTTGGTAATGGATGTTAGTAATACAACATTTGCTAATAATATTTTGAAGTTTGATGATGTGGTTAATATAATCTTGAATGAAGAAATTCACAGGAAGAGTACAGAGGAATAATCATCTAGGAATGCTTTGAATATAGAAAGCAGGGGCAGGCAGAAGGAGATATCTAATAGTAAGAGTAATCGGAAATCAAAGTCAAGGGATAGCAGATCCAAATCCAGAGGTAAGGGAATTACTTGTTGGAAATGTGGAAAGAAAGGACATGCAAAGAAAGATTGTTGGTCAAAGGATAAAGAGAACCAACAACCAGATAATGGTAAAGAAGAAAATATTGCTGCAGCAGAGGTAATACAAGATGCTCTTATTCTTTCTTTAGATAATAGAACTGAATAATGGGTTTTAGATTCAGGTGCTTTTTTCCATACAACCCCTAATAAGAGTTATTTCATAAATTATGTCCAGCGTAATTTTGGGCATGTTTATTTGGGTGATGATGAACTTTGTAGTATTACTGGTAAAGGGGAAGTTCATTTAAAATAACAGAATGGAAATACATGGGTATTGAAAGATGTGAGGCATGTGCCAAGCCTCAGGAGGAATCTTATTTCTGCAGGGAAACTAGGTGAAGTTGGTTGCATGATTACATTTACATGAGAATCTTGGAAAGTCACCAAGGGTGATTTTTTGTGGCAAGGTATGAACGTTATATGTATCTACTAGTGTTACTGATTCATTTTTTGCATTATCTACTTCAGATTCAAATGCATGTATGTGGCATAATTAGTTGGGCCATATAAGTATAAAAGGAATGCATATCTTAAAGGCTAAGGGTAAGTTATCATATTTGATAAGATTTAGATCTTAATTTCTGTGAGCATTGTATCTTTGTAAAGAAAAAGAGAGTGAGATTTCTCAAAGTTAGGGAAACTAAGAAGGAGTAATTATTGGAGCTTGTACACTCAGATGTGTGGGGACCAACTCAAGTAACTTCCCATGGAAGATCCTAGTATTATGTTACTTTCATTGATGATGCTACGAGAAAGGTATGGGTTTATTGAATTAAACATAAATATGATGTTTTTGAAACTTTTAAAAGATGGAAAGACCTTGTTGAGAATGAATCAAATTCAAAGTTAAAGTGCCTTAGATCTGACAATGGTGGTGAATATTGTAGCAAGGATTTCAATGATTATTGTTCAGTGAATGGGATACGTAGGGAAAGAATGGTTCTAAGAACACCACAAGAGAATGGTGTTGCAGAAAGAATGAACAAGACAATCATGGAACATGCTAGAAGTATGAGGATACATTCTGGATTGCCTTTGCAGTTTTGGGTAGAAGCAGTTGATACAATGATTTATTTGATTAACCGTGGGCCTTTAAGTTCACTAGATGGAGGAATACCAGAGGAAGCTTGGACTGGAAAAGAGGTAGATCTATCTTTTCTTAAAGTTTTTGGTTCAAAATCTTTTGTGCATATTGATAAGGAAAATAGGAAAAAGTTGGATGCAAAATCCAAGAGAAGAACTTTCATTGGTTATGGATATGGTGATTTCGGATTCCATTTTTGGGATTTAGAGAATTCTAAAATTATTAGGAGTCATGACATTGAATGGAATGAAAAGAGAATGTACATGGATCAAATTTTGTTACCCAAGGACAAACCGGTTGAGAAGTTTGTGAATGAAAATGAACTCTCAGATTTAAAAGTAATACCGACAGGGTTACATAGTAACTGGTGTCAGTTGACCCTAGACCGAAATTGGTTAGCAGAACTGGTATCAGTTATAGAAGACCCAAACCGGCATTGGTTAACAGAACCGACGTCGGTTACAGGTGACCAACGTCGGTCACTGAAAGATTTGGATACAAATGTCTAGGAGGTCCAGAATGAGCCTCCGGTACCCCAAACTCCTGTGAGAAGGTCACAAAGGGTAAGTAAACCTCCAGAAAGATTTACACCTTCTCTATTTTATTTATTATTGACTGATAATGGTGAACTAGAAAGTTTTGAAGAAGCAATGTAAGATAAGAATCACGTCTAGTGGGAGCATGGCATGGATGAGGAGATGGACTCCTTGGAACATAACCAAACTTGGGATTTGGTTAAGTTGCCAGCAGGTAAGAGGACATTGCAGAACAAGTGGGTTTACAGGATCAATGAAGAAGAGGGTGGACAAAAAAGGTACAAGGAAGGCTTGTAGTAAAGGGATTTACACAGAAAGTAGGTATTGCCTTTGGTGAAATATTTTCTCTTGTTGTTAAATTGACTTCCATATGTACTGTGTTGAGTTTAGTTGCAGTACATGATTTGCATTTAGAGAAACTAGATGTGAAGACAACTTTCCTTCATGGTGATTTGGATGAAGAGATTTATATGCAGAAGCGCGTTTGGGTATGAAGTCAAGGGTAAGGAGAAATTAGTGTGCAGGTTGAAAAAGAGCCTATATGGGATCAAGCAAGCTCCAAGGAAATGGTACATGAGGTTTGATAATTTTATGCATGAGCATGGTTACTTGAGATGTGAATCTGACCATTGTGTTTATTTCAAGAAGCTTTAAAATGGGAGCTATATTATTTTTTTATTGTATGTGGATGATATGCTTATTGCAGGATCTAGTATGCAGGACATTGGTGAGTTTAAGGGAAAGTTAGCTCACACATTTGCTATGAAGGATTTAGGAGTTGCAAAAAGAATCCTTGGCATGCAAATACACAGAGACAAGAAGAAAAATAAATTGTATTTGTCTCAGGAGGATTATATCTACAAGGTACTAGAAAGGTTCAAGATGCAGAATGCAAAACCTGTTAGTACACCTATGGTTGGACACTTCAAATTGAGCAAAGATCAGTGTCCATCATCACATGAGGAGGTCAAATACATGACATGAGTGCCATATGCTTCAACAGTTGGGAGTCTCATGTATGTTATGGTTTGTACTAGACCAGACATTACACAAGTAGTGGGAGTTATGAGTAGATATATGGCCAATCTAGGTAAAGAACATTGGAAATAAGTCTAATGGATACTTAGATATTTGAAAGGGACATCTAGCATGTAGTTATGCTATGGAGGTTTGGATATTTCATTATGTGGCTATGTTGATTCAGATATGGCTAGAGATTTGGATGGTAGGAGGAGCACTACTGGATATATTTTCATAGTAGGTGGGACGACAGTTAGCTGGATTTCAAGATTCCAGAAGGTTGTGGCTTTGTCTACTACAGAGGCAGAGTATGTTGCAGCTATAGAGGCTATCAAGGAGATGATATGGATGAGTATGCTTATGAAAGAGTTGGGAAAGGAGAAAATGATTGCAAATTATTCAGTGATGGTCAGAGTGTAATTCATTTGGTAAAGAACTCAGTGTTTCATTCAAGAATGAAACACATTCAGTTGAGGTATCACTTCATACGACAAGTATTGGAGGATGGGCAATTGAATCTGGAAAAGATTCATACGAGTGAGAACCCTGCGGATATGCTAACAAAGCCATTAGAAAAGGAGAAGTTAGAGCTACACTCTACTTCTGTTGGTATTCAAGTTTAAGACTTGAAGAGGAAGAAACAAAGCTAAGGAAGGATTCAAGAATGACGTTGTACATGTATGCTTGTAGTAATTAATCTCCAAGTGGGAGATTGTTGAATTGTGGAGCTCAATTACTTCAGATTAGCATGCAATATGAAACTTGCTGGAAAACACAGTAACCGACATCGGTTATGGAGGGACCGACATCGGTCACCTATGATCAATATCGGTCCGGAAAGGAGGAACCGACATCGGTTAGGGCTAACCGATGTCGGTTACCTTTGTGTGGGTGTTTTAATTAACTCACGAGAATTAGATCTATTTTTAGTATTAAAGTAGATCTATTGATTGTAATTGCATGGCTAAGTGCCCTAAGTTTGTATATGCCTATATAAGCATGAAAACTAGGGTTTAGAAGTAAGAATTAAGAAGAACTTGCAAAATTTGATGATTATTGTGAGAATAATTGTGAGAGAGAGAATTCTTGGTGAAGAAATAAAACTTTGAGAGAAAGACAATATTGTACATCCTGAGAGGTGTGGAAGATTGTAAATCTTCATTGTATATCTTGTGAAAGCTTTGGATAATAGATTGTCTTATTTCTTGGTGGACGTAGCCCACACTGGGTGAACCACGTTAAATCTGGTGTTGATTTATATCTCTTGTTTTGTATATTTCTTCTGGTAGAATATCCACTTTTATTTTCATGTATGCTTAGATCTGATATATTATTTGTACAATCAATGTGCTAACCCCAACAAATGGGTGTAAGAGTCCGGAATGATGAAAGAAAACAAAGTAAGATGGCCAAAAGATGAGGGTTAATTAGTACTTTCTTCACTCAAAAACCTTCTAAATAGTAGTATGAGACTGAGACTAAATAATGTTTAAAGTGCATGATTTTGTGTCTACATTTTCCCCCACTTTATGTTGGTGAGCGGAAATCTTGGTAACATAAAGTAGATAGAGATACATACATATGTCCATGATGAGTCCATGTAGAGTGATGTAGAATGGACTAGACAAAGCTGGAATACAAAAATATGGAGTGTGGAAACTAAATATGCAAAAGCATAAAAAAGTAATGAGAGTGAACCTAGGGTAGAAACGCGTGTGTAGTTGTTGATGTGTGTGATGTACCTACATGGTTAGTATGGTGTGTGCTATTGTGAAATGTTGTTGTTGTTGCCCCCATTTGACTACTTGTTTCTCATACGACCGAACCTGCAAGGAGAAAATGATCAAGTAGTCAAATATGTATGTATGTGTTTGTAAAAATGCAATGTAAAAGACACATGTAAAAGTATGTAAATGTAAAATACAAAAATGTAAATGGAACATGTGCACTTGATCCATGTTGAGAAAGAGAGTGTAGAAGGATATCTTGTACTGCTTAAGTTTTTGGGGCGATTCGACGCCATAGGCCAAAGAAGTATAGGGAGGAATTCTGTTGTATCCTCCAACCTTTAAGTGCTTCCCTGAACATGTGTGAAGAGATCTCTATACGTCTTGGTTTTTTGGGTGATTCGACACCACTGGCTGAAGAAGTATAAGGAGGAATTTTTATGTATCCTCTAACCTTTAACTGCTTCTTAGAATTTAGGACTACCATGTCCTGTAAAATCCATTGTGTATAGGGTTCATAGATGAGTCTAAACCCACTCGTTGTATGTAATCCACAATGTCAAAGGCGGAAAGTACACTGAAATGAACCGGTGTAGATGCATTGTGTAATATGTAAAACCCCAAATGATGCCCCCCTTTGGGGGCGCATGCAACATCGCTTATAGGAGAATGCGGCCCCAAAAGAGGACCAACTGCATGAAATAGAAAACTCTATCCTATAGGGGGAAGGGAAAGCGCTTGTTAGAAACCAAGGCGCACACAAAAATAAGGCTAGCCAAAACAAGTGTTAGTACAAACAAGCATGCATGTATAAGATAATGTATAATCTACGCAAACAATGTATATGCTACCAAGAAATATAGTAATGTAAACATGGAAGAAGGAAAAATAAGCCACACAAAGTGGGTTGCAAACATGGGACATCACTCACGATGTCGCAAGACATGCAAGGCCATCATGGCCGCATACAAAAAAAAAGTGTGCACACCAAACAAAGGGCAAGGCCCACAAGAGAAAACAAGAGAAAAAAAGAAAAGCAATGTAACAAACAAGTATGGAAGAAAATATCCCTGTATAACAAATGTTACACATGAAGCACCGTTAGCATGTTAGAAAGATAACTCAGTATGTCAAAAAGCGTGTATAACCAAGTAATGTAAAGTGCTAAGTACAAAATGAAACAATAGCCCCTGTGAGATATGAGTGTGGATGCCCCTAACCATTTTAGGAGGGGTAGAAGGCGAGCATCCATGCTACGTGTAAGAGACCTGTATCTGTGATCACAACTAAAGAAAGGCATGAATGTACATGTGTGTATGGTATAAATAAATGACATACAAGAGATCTAACTAGCATGTGTAATAAAGTGACCATGAACAAGAAAAAGTAAGCAAGAGTAAAAGCAACCAAGATATACAACATGTTGTGGATGGATGTAATGGAATGCAAGATGGATGATAAGAGCCACGTGCCCCCTGAGTGAATGGAAATGTATGCAGTGAGGTTCATTTGGTTTTCCCCCTCAATAGTCAAGAATGAACTGTAAATGAGAGTGTGTCATCGGGAAATGGTCAAATAGTGTGTGTTATGTGTCTAACGCACTGTTGATGAGTATGTATGTGTAATGATGATGATATGTGACCTAAGATAGATATGTGCATGAACCTTATAGCCTAAGCATATATCATGACATAAATGAATGTATGAGTGATGATTTATCCCTAAAGCATGTATCACTACAAGATGAATAGGAATAGAGTGGTGATAACCTAGTATACCCTAAAGCGTATGTGATGATTTAGCCTAAACATATGTCACTATGTCACATGATGAAAGGTTGAATGATAAACATGGTGAATGTAAGGTCCATTTGATTTGTAAACCCTCAGCAGTTGAGTATGGACTGAGGAACTAAAGTGCATCATAGGGTGGTGAGTGTAGCACATAGAAGATGATGTAGTATATGTAATGAAGATGATGAATATGACCATAATGATGTGTATGAGTAGTGTGTAGTAATGCAATGAAATATGTGTAGAGATGTACTTAATGTAACATATAGTATGTAGGATGTAGTGTGAAAAATGCTAGATGAGTATATGATGAAAGTAGTGTATGTATAGATATGAAAATATATGAAATGGTATGGACTAAATGTAGAATGTATGAAACAATGACATGAAACATGAATAGATGTGGTGTGTAATACCTAGTGCAGTATGTGGGGTTCATGTGTAATAGGCCCTCAACAGTCAAGTGTGAACCAAAGCACAAGAGTGCTGTCATCGGGTAATGATGACACTAAAGTATGAATGAATATGTGTATGCTAGGAGATTGATGTATGAGAATGTAAAGATGATAGATGCGTAGATGTGGCGATGGTGGCGGGATATGTATTAGATGCTATGCCCCCCAAGTGTACATGAATGAATGAGCTAACCAATAACCATGAAGGATGAAGTACCTCCATCCGATGCATGTGATGATGAAAAAGTATGACCATACTCTAAGAGTGGTGGTATAGCAGATAGACATTGTGCTGATGAATGAAGTCTATGTGCATGTGATGGATGAATGTATGATGAAGGTTGTGGCATCACAAAATACATCGGTGATGGAGATCCATGCGATGCTGAGTGCGAAGGTGATGAAGACTTGCATGGAATAAATCAAGGCGGGGATCGACGTCAGGAGGTAGTGACTGTGTTAGGAATAGGCCTATGCCTATATGTAGGACTAGCAGAGTGGTGTGGTTGTGTGGACAATGTGTGAGTAGGGGAACTAGGCATAGATTGTGCTTTAAGAAATGTAGAATGTGATGTGCTAGAGGAAGTAGATGATGTGCTAACTACTGTACGAGGAGATGGTGACCGTGGAGTAGACGAAGGGAAACCGTCAATAGAAATGAACTATTTTTTGTGAATAAATTTGAGTTGTAAATGATTCATAGAAATTATTTATTGAGAGCAAAGGATCCAATTGAGACTAAGAAGCATGTCGCATTCCACAATTGTGTTTCCAACGAGGAAATGCACAAGTAGTGTAAGAGGACCAACCGTAACATGTAACTTAACAAAACCAAAGGGTTTGTTGAAAGGGTATTCAATTTGTGATGGATGATAACCGACAGCCTTGAGAAGTGAAATAGAGCATGCACTAACGGGACATGATGGGTCAATCTTGGTGTTGTTAATGGAGCTCGAGCCAATAAATACATTGATAAGTAAATGATTAGAGGTAAAATTTGCATGATAATTGACATCAGAGAAATAAATGATTGGTGGCGAAGTGTTAGTGTTTGTAACTAAGAAATCAAGAGCTCCTGATCCAGGAGGAGGTACTGCGTGATATGTATGATTGGCAAAAGATTCAGATGTCTTCTTTTCAAGTTGCTGAGATTTGTTGTTAAAGAGATTGAGTTTACCCTTTTCATTGGTCGGTCCAAAGTAAGTAGACTTTGAAAACTCTAGTTTATTTTCATCAATTAGATCTTGGATGATTGTACAGAGTTTGAAACATCTATTTGTAGAATTTCCCACGCATCGATGATAATCACAACAAAAGTTCTCATTGTAGTTCCTACCTTTTGTTCATGATGGGTCTAACTCAAGTGGTGCAAGAAGGGTAATAAGATTGCTCTCGAGAAGTTGTTTCAATATAAGATGTGGCGCCATTGGAAAGTTACTAAACGTGCGATGAGGTTGTTGTTACTGAACCTCTTTAATAGGAGTGACTATGTTGACAGTGATTTTAGCATCAGTTGGCTTAGTTGCAGATGGTTTGAATGGCGTCTTGTTTGGAAAAAGAGTGGAGGATGAAGCCTGTTCCTGATACTTAAGCTTGCCTATGGATAGGAGTTTGGTCTCACAAAGCTTAAGAGTATGACAAAGCTGATCGAACTAAGGAGAGGTTTCAAAGAGAACACTCTCTTGGAGAGGTGGTAAAAGACTCTAAATGAACAAGTCTTGAAGCTTAGAGCTCACAAGAACATTTGTCATCTTAGCTAAATTGTTCTTATATCTCAAAACATAATTAGTGAGGTGTTCTTTTGATCCATGTTTAAGTTGTTCCAGCTGAGCATAAGAGATCTTATAGCTGATATTGATGGAGAAATGGGTAAGAAAAGCATCGGCTAGATTCATGAATGAAGTTATCGATTGAACAGGTAGGTCGTAAAACCAATGCATCGTATAATTGTGGAGACTACGAGGAAAGAGTTTAGCTAAAATAATATGATCATCGAAAAAATCAAGACAAGCAACATGAAATTCTCTAAGATGTTCCTATGGGTCACCATGTCCATTGAAAATGGGAAGCTTAGGGGTGACAAAGCTAGGAGGAAGAGGATAAGTAGAGATGGCAGGTGCAAATGGAGTATGCAATAATAAAGTAAAATCTAAATATGATGAGGCATGTGAAGTGGCATATTGTAACTTATGAATTTGAGCTTAAAGGTCACGATAAAGGGAAGTTAAGTCATGATTTCCAATGGATGAAACTTGTTGTATATGAGAAACTAAGGGCAACGTAAAATGATTGGTAGGAGTAGTAACTGAAATAGGAATAATAGAGATAGGTGGAAGAGTGGAAGCGAGTGGTTGAGTGACATCAGAGGTTGGTATAGTTGTGGAAGTGTTGAGTTCTACCAAATTGGTAGCTTCCTCACAAGCCACATATAAAAGTAAGTCTAGATCTTGAGGATGCTCAACAATATGATCATTAATGGCCTTAATATGTTTTTCAGTAAAATCAATATGAGAGTGAGCCATGGCGAAAGGAGATAGAATGATAAAGTATGAATGAAGATCCTATAAGCGTGGAGATTGGGTTCACCAAAATGATTAACTACAATTAACTAAGATGTAGAATAATAGTAGTTAATTTGATCTAGAATGACATGTAAATACAGTAAATAAATGTAGTAAATAAATATGGAAATGACCCAAACAACTATGAAAATGGAAATGTTAAACCCTAGAGTACTAAGAGAGTTAGAATGAACTCAACTGATTAGAGGAGCTTGCTGGACTATATTGCAAAGGTGGTTGGAGGAACATGAAGCAAGAACAATTATGCAGAGGCCCTGAAAAGGATGCATCCGAGCTATCTAGCTTGACTAGAGTGCCTGGAGAGGGATTGGGGCACTTGCGGGCACTCTATTGTGTAGAATGGGCACTCTGGTCTGTGCAGGAGGTCTAAAAATGAGTTTCACATGTTCGGTAGGTGGTCTAAAACCCTCGCCGTTTGTCGCACTAGATTTACTGCACTACGCTAGGTGTCGATGTTAATCCAAGATGAGTAGAAGACTTGCAAAAGACTAAAAGAAGTATCAACACCATAAAAAAGAATGCATATGAATAGTTCAAAGTGACCTCAGCTACCACAACATTAGGCTTACTAACTGAGCGCTTCACTACATTCTAGACCCAAATGTAGTTTTAGTGTGTGTGTGTGTGTGAATCATGTGCCCTAGGTGCTCTTGTGGCAATCGCACTTTGTGAAGTAAGCAATAACGTAGATGTAGAAAATGTAATAGAATGTGTGGATGGAATAGAATAAAATCCCCTCCTATGCTTGTGTGATGCAGATGAACCAATCTTGTCCTTTGTGATGGAGCTAAATGAATACAAACGATCTCTAAATGTCTTAGATGAATGCAACCCTAGGTGGATGATAGTAGTGACTAGTGCTTGGTCTCTCATTATGGTCTCATAAATTTATCTTTATAGGGTTATCTTGATCTAATTTTTTAATTAACCCTGAGATGGCCAACCACCAAAAAGATAAGAAGCTGAAATGACTAAAAAGTGCCCAAAGAGTGGCGAGAAAGTTTAAAAAAGATCGAGGTGCCCCTGGTGGGACCAAGGCGCCCATGGGAGCCCCAGTACTAGCTTGGGCACCCCAGTCAAAACTAAAATAACGTGAAATGAAAAAAGTTGACTAGGCATGCAGGGGCAAGAGGTTGGGAATGACGAAAGAAAAAAAGTAAAATGATCAAAAGATGGGGGTTAATTAGTACTTTCTTCACTAAAAAACCTTCTAAATAGTTTCTCATAATATCTAAACTGCATGATTTTGTGTGTAGTGTCTTGCTTTTGACTTTTGCACTAGTATAAATTTGGGTTATAAGTTGCTACACAACACTCACAATTGGTACCACCTTTGAAATGACTCCTATGTAAACAAGCAAATACACAATAGTAACACATTTTATATTTATGTTTCCTCTAGAATCTAGTGACCAGCCTAACACTCACGCACGTTTGCAGAAGTCAATATAGTCAACTTCTAATATATTTTAACTTGGAGAATGTTGCGGCATAGTGGTGGGGCATGTGGTTGGTAAAGTAAAGGTCCCAGGTATAATTTTGGCTAACTGTTGTGAAAACATACATGAGGGACAGGGTCTTCCAGAATCTAGTATCTCTAGAGTTTGTATTTGTTTAGTATAAATGGCTAAATGTTCAATGGCATTAGATGGAGTGATGATGGTGATGGGGGTTGCGAGTACAATAATATATATAGAGCACTTGTGGTGTAATAAATTATTGTGTGGTTGTGGCAGTAGGTTTGGTCCACACTTACTGGCGGTGGGACCTAATTCAAGGAACCCAATCTTTAGGCTGCACTGCTCTCAAAACTACTGACGCACCACTATTAAAGCCACTTTCCAACTACCTTCTCAATGCAATGTTCCGCCTGCTGACTAATATTATCCATTGCCAATATTTTATTAATATGATCATTTTGGTGACTATTAATGTGTGATCTAACTTGTGGATATATGCATGTAATTTGTTCTTCCGAAACACGAGAAGTTTGATGATTTATCAACGCGATGATGAGAATGATTCTCCCCAGTAAACTCAAATAATTCAGTATGTGAGTTGTGGGTGTAAGGTGTTTGACTATAGATCATCCCATTTTAATTTAATTTAATGAAACATGAGTCTCATTTTTCCATTTTGTTTTTCTCTATGTATGCATCTAGTTATCATGTTATTCTCTTATCTCATGAAACATGAAGTCTCTTATGAATATATTTAAGCAAATGTGCCAAAAGTGGTTCTCATGCAGTGCATTCAAGTTAATATAATATCAAAGGACTTGCAGGGAAGATAATGATGATAATAAAAATATTATTGTGTGATATCCATTGCATAACCAAATATCTAAAATTGAAATAACCACTTTACATAGTTGAATGCCGCTATAAGAAGACAATATTTAGTTTTGTAGAAAAATGTTCGCTCCTTACTTTTGCTTGTTTTTAAAGATTATTTTGTTGCATTGAAATGCCATGAAAAAAAAAAAAACATAAAACACATGTGCAATGTGTTTGTGCCTATTTTTGAAAAAAAGGACAACATATGTTTGTAACAAACAATAATTTTAAGTGTTTCCATTAAATTGCTTGGTGTTTGTAAACTAGAGGCACATAATAGTCCACCAAGTTAATGGTCGTTTAGGCCACTTGACTTTTCTCTTTATTTTGTGGTCTGCATCACTAGGTGTCATAGTTGAAATCCATTAAAGGCTATGTAGAATACATTGTACACTCTTGTTGGTTTTACTATACGTGTAACACTTGCATGCAGTGTTAACATTTAATGATCATCTATACTTGTCAAACTATTTATTTCAAATTTGTGATGTATTTTTTGTATTTCTTTGAAATTATGGACAAAAATAGTATTGTATATATCACTATAAAATATATATATATATATATATATATTATATATATATATATATATATATATATATATATATATATATATATATATATATATATATCTACATATCTATAAAAAATCAAGGTCATATTTCAAAATGTCAATTCCAATGGCAATAACATTATTTGGTTAGGTTCTTCTTAGTCATCCTCTTAATGGTTAAATCATCAAAAGACAGGAAATCAAACATTAATTTGTTGTCTATGTTGGAAAATAGGTGTCGGTAGTGCTTGTAAAAATATGGATGCAAAATGTTGGGTGTAATGTTAATGACTCTAATGATAATCACGGGGGTGGAAAAGTTAGATCTATTACTATTATCATCTTATATCACATAACTTGTTATTTTCTTGAATATAAGTTGCATAGAAAAATTAATTACCCAAACGTTCTTCTAGTGTAGTATCTCAATGCCTTCTTTAGAGCTATTCTCACGTAAAAAAAGGAGTGGTCTAGTCACTTGGACTTGTTTTTCTTAATTTTACTTTCTAATGTGAATATGATAGTTCATTCAAATCATTTTCACATGTTTACTACATCATTCTACTTCATTAAACTTCAAAAATTTAATATGAATTTATTAATATTTAAATTTGTAAATCTAATTAGATTAATTCATCACTTGTTCATCTAAGTATGACCATGTTGGGGTCAATTGTTCCTTGTATTTCACCTTTAGTATTATCATCTCTTCCAACTCTTGGCTTGCAAATTGTGCTTTTGCATTTTGAAATAAAATATAGAAGATTCAAACACAAACAAAAAATGGATATGGTTATATATTTTACCAACTTAGATTTCTAGAATGAATGTTTTGGTTTTGACCCAATAAAACATGTAATAATTTCATTGTTCTTTGGTTTGTGCATTATTATTGTGAGGGAATATGCGTATCAATACTGTCTTTTTTTCTTACATACACAAATGTTGTTTTCAAATTGCGCTTTTGCAATTTTTTTCCATAGTGATATCAATGTAATACTTAGGTGTTTCATGAGCACAAAAAAAAAAATACAATTGTATGGTGATTTAATAAATTCATGGAAATTACGAATGCAAAGTCTTCATTATAAGTGTAATTGCAATTTGTTTCTTGTGTTTTTTATAAAGTTTTGATTATATTACAAACATGCTTGCTGAGGGTTTTAGTTTATCATTCTTATATTCTATTTGTTTTTGCAACTGACTATCATGAAGTTACCTATTTTTTATTCTACTTGTACATCCAATGCTATGTGCTTATGCCCATGCATGTTGCTATAATTTTATCGTATGTATATATTATATATATATATATATATATATTATACAAATGCAATTGTATGATATAACTTCCCTTAGTGTTCTGCCCCTTATGCTTATGTTTTATTTTCTCGGTTTCAGATCTCCCTCTTTAGGTCTAGATGTTGGCAAATCGACCAAATATACAATCTAACCAAGTTTCACTATCCATCTATTTGTTTATTTACATCCTAGTTCTTTTTTATTGTATTTGGGATTTTGTGAAACATGCAATTGTATATTTGAATTACTGCGAGTGTATGTTCATATGCATATTTATTTACACTCTTTGTAAATAAAGTGTCTTCTCGCGATAGAACAAGTGTAGATCTCAGCAATTTATATTGATTTCTATCATTCAAATAATACATTTATATAGGGAGATAATTCCCTATAAAATATGAAACCAGTTACTAACTATATATGAGTTGTTTTAACAACTCATAACCTATTCTAAATACAAGAATTGTTATAACTTATTAACCCATACAAATGTAAGACTCGCTAATGTGAGTGCTAATAAATATATTGTCTAAAATTCCCCCCCTTAGTGTGAACATGGGAAAACATGCCTTGTATTGCAACGTGCAACTACATAGCCTGCTCATGATCTGGATGGTTTTCTCAGTGGTTTACCAACAACCACAACTATAGATAGTTTTCCCAGTAGATTACTAACAACCACAACTATAGATAGTTTTCCAGTGGATTACCAACAACCACAATATCATGATGCTGCAGTACATTGCTCAACTCTCATCGTTATCTCACTTGAGGAAATAACATAGGAAAATCTGCTATATTATGATGCTTATACACAGAATAAAAACTGGATTCTAGAAATGGAACATTGGACCATGTTACCCCCCTCAATGTGGAATTTCCACTTATTCACACCACACAGGAACACTGCAAACTAAAGCATACTGAAATCAAAATACACACCACAAAATGCCACTACAACTTTGTGCGGCCCAGTCATTGGTGACTAATGAGAGGTTGCTGATCGACCTCCAACCTCATGTGCCTCCGTCTTCTAGTATCATGCTGCTAGCTCAACCAGATTTAATCATGAAACACAACTACAACTCTTCTCTCAACTCGGACATTGACACCTAGAATTTCAAATCCTCATGAAAATACGTGGCATTGATGGTGGGTTCGAGCTTAATTCTTTGGCATGCAACAAGTCCTTAGAATTCTAAACCTGGATCAATGTCGAGCTATATACACATGATCAGAGATATGCAGCATAGAGTCCTCTTTTGACAACGCTTGACAGAGCATGTAGCACGTCAAATCAAGTCTCTGCAGGCTTCAATAGCGCTGAGATTAGCACGTTCTCCGTACGTGGTATTTCAATACTCTGTCATCTACACTAAATTTTAATTCTGCATGCATGTGAGGTGGACGGCTTGGACGCGGCCTAGTTTAATCTGTGCAAAAGTTGTTTGGTCCAATGATTCAAATACAACTCCCAACAATAGCTCAATGACCAGTTTCAAGTTCGGCAGATCCGTGGAGCTTTACATATCTATGTTGTCGATCCAAGACCCAATCTTTGAATTCATTGAATACACGATCAGGCAGATAATAGAATCATAGTTGTTGGATATTGGAATTCGTTCAATACTGTGAAGACTCGAGAAAAAAAAAGATCTTTCTTTTAGATAGCAACGATTACATCTGCATTTTGCGGAATCTCCACTGTAAAGACTTCAAGACATTTATAATGAAGCTTGAGAGTGAATATTGTACAAAAATCACGCAGATCTATCAGACACATACACGCTTAGAAGAATTGTATATTTGAGACCTGGTCGAGTATGCTTTCATTCAAATGCAAAGTTTGAATGCCAAACAAATGTGAGTTGGGCAGAAATATAGGAGCTTGAGGCCAAACTCAAAAAAGGAGGTTTGTGATGAGTAGAGGTGTGGATATGGATTAATGCAAAGGAGATGAGAAAACAACAAGCTTGCATGAATTAAATGAAAAATTACCTACTCAAACTCATCTAATCTCGAACAGATTTCCCTGAAGAGATTCCATAATCGGGGTAAGAAAATATCTAAATCTGCCCCAATCTTTATTTCATTCCAACATGAAATATGCTCAATTGTTGCTCTGATACCATGATAGAATAGGTGCATATCTTAACACAAATGCAATGGATTTTAACACAACAATCTTTATTAATTTCTATCATTCAAAAAACATTTATATAGGGAGATGATTCCTTATAAAATAGGAAACCAGTTACTAATTATATACAAGTTGTTTTAACAGCTTGTAACTTATTCTAAATACAAAAATTGTTATAACTTATTAACCCATACAAATGTAAGACTTGTTAATGTGAGCAAAGGAATGAAGTATAGTATAAAGTATAAAGTCCGCATAGCAAAGGAATGAAGTATAGTGCTTAGTGGCATGGACAAATATAGAGTCAAACAGACTTAGAACACATAAAATTCCATAGAATTTTTCAATACCGCAAAACTAAGCATAAAGTCCACCCGATTAGAATCCGTAATGCAAAGGAGCAGTGTCACAAGGTACCACACGAAAAAGGAAATAGAATTGAAATGGGACTAAGGTTGATAGCCATGAAACACTATCCTAGTGTTCTACGGGATTCACAATGAATAATGTTGTGTGGTTTCTATAGAAGCTATAGAACGATGGAACATAGCTGCACACAAAAGTGTCACATATAAGGAGAAAAAAAGGCCCTCTGCGACATAGAGATGACATTAAAAGACAAAGTGCAATTTTTTTTCAAAGATACAGTGAAGGCTGTGAAACATGTAAAGCCACAAAATGAACAAAACCCACACGAGTCTTCAAAATTGCATCTTTTTTGAAAATCAAACACCAACCACTCCACCGACCAGAATTTAATGACACTGCTCTACACAGTCCATTAGCATGTGATAGGATTAAGGCACCCAAACCTTTCTACAAAGCAGTAATGGTGATCGGTCCTTACTGGTTGAATCCATCGTTTTGGTGTCTTTTTATCCTTCTCCTTTCTCCTCATTTTCTCTATAAATATGGAACTCACACATTGTAAAAAACATCTCTCTTTTTTGGAATGAAACCATGCCAAAATGGTGGCCAAATTCCCATGAATTTCAGATCTCAATCTTGGTCTTTGCAATGTAGTTTTTGCCTTCTACCATTGTTGTAATTGAATGTGCATACCTTAAGCACTGAAATCGGGTTTTGGTGGCTATTTTCTTCCCTATTCTTGCATTTATGTGTTTTTGTTGCTCCATTTTCTTCTTTGGAACGATTTGCATATTTCTTACTTGTATATTTTTCATTTTTATGTGTTGTTAATGTGTGGGAAAGGATAATATTCATGGGTTTAGTCTGTGGTAAGTCTGTCTGCACTTTCCTCCCATGATTTCCCCCTTTCCTTCCCATTGTGGAGAGTGATAGACCCTTCTTTTTGGTGCTAGATCATTAACCCTTAAATTAGGATTTCCTTTCCTTGCATCTCTATCTCCATGGTCCCTTGGAATTGTTAGAGTGGGATTAACTATAGGAGTAGTTTTTAACAGTAGAAGTAGGTGGTGTTATACAGGTTTTCCCAAACCTGCATAATAAGGAAGTTGGTCTTCTCCGGAGGTGTGTCTTAAGCTACGAGTCCAACACTTGGAGACATTCCCATGTTGCCTCAAAATCCTGAATCTTCTTGATTTGGAGCAAGCTGCAATTTTTAGCTCTAACATTTTTAGCACACCCGGTGAGACAAGTATTGAAAGCTTTATCTAAACAAAAGATCAACATAGAAATCTACAACTCAAAATACTTGGCCACACAAAAGGGTAACATAACCTTGCATTTATGAGAGAAATGTTTTATGTGAAAACTAATTTACATTTATATAAGAAGAAGAGTGGAAAGAGTGAAACTGAAATCAAGAAGAACACCCACTTATTCAACCATCAAGGACCAATTAAAATTCAAGTGTGTAGACCCAACATGGGAGACAATTTTTTTTTAAGAGCCCATACTAATTTAACAAAAAATAGATTTTATTAAACCCTAATTATAGAGTAATTGAATGTAAACTATGATATACAATATGACACAAGCAATAATCTAATGAAATATGAAACCCTAAGTGTAAGAGAGAGAGAAGGACTTAGTTTATTTGTGCTTGATCCAGGATTGGTGCAGACTGGGAAAATTGTTGAACAAGAAGATAACAATATCGTAATCACTCAGGATAAATTTTGAAAATGTTGGAAAGAGCTAGACTTGGGTTCTAGAGACCTTTATTGGGTTCTTATGACTGTGCAGATGGTCAGAATTTGATTTTTCTTGTGTCTCACAAGTGTCACTGATATTTGTTGTTAGTCATCTGTATGTCATGCCTTGATTTCCAAATGTACCAATAATATGCAAAATAGATTTTCACCTACAAAACCCACAAAACCACATCAAATCCTAAAAATAAAGATGTAATACGAGAATTCACACTAACCTTGACGGTCACCTGATTGAGTGAACTTGTGACTGAGCGCTGCAGTACATCTCAGACTCCATGTAGTTCTTGTGAGTGTGTGAAAATGGTGCCCTAGGAAGCCCTTGTGCAAGATGCACTAGATATCAGGTTATGTTTGCTAAAATATGCAAATATGTGTATGGAATAGAATAGAATTCCCCTTCTTGTGATGTTTATGTAGAAAATATATTCCTTTGTCCCTTGAATGGATGATATATGGATGCCTTTGAGTGTTTTGGATGTCTTTGTATGCAAACTTCGGTGATAGATAATATGCTTAGAGCTTGGTATTTTGTTTTGATCATATAGTTATGTGTTTATATAATTCCCTTGGTTAAATTTCGTAATTGACAACTGGAAGGGAGACCCATAAGAAAATAAGATTCCCAAAAGATAAAAAAGGCCCAAAAAGAGTGAATAAGTTGAAAAGAGGTCAGGAGCACCTAGAGGGGACAAGGGCACCTAGGCCCTGGTGTCCGAAGTCATAAAAGATAAGCACGCAAATTTCTTATTGGACTGTAGGGTGTGTAAGACAAAATATAAAATAATAAACACAGATAAAAATCCAAAGATAGTTGTCAATTACTAGTTTTCTTTCTTAGGAATCATGAAAATGCTAGTATGTTGTTAGGACTTAGAAATGTAACCAAGTGCATGATTTTGTGTCTACATTTTCCCCCACTTTATGTTACTGAGTAAATACTCGATAACATAAATTAGTTAGAAGATGTGTACCTATTATTACTGTAGAGTATGATGGCGATAGTGTACCGAAGAGAAAGTGAAAGCGTGAGGTGGTAAAAATGAAGCGTGGAAACTAAGAAAGAGGAAGTGACCCTAGCAGTGACGCATATGCACTAATTTTTACTTATTGTTGTGCTTGTGTTTGTTGATGTAGGGATTCTTCTTGTTGCATATTATGGATGGACCTACAAAAGAAGAGCGAAGAAGTAGTTAAATATGTGTATATGATTTTTTTTGCATAAGTATGTGAAAATATGTAAAAAGGAAAGTGTGCACCTAATTTGTGAAGAGTGAAAAGGATTAAAAATGTCCTGAAATGCTATAGAAGAGCGATTTATTTAGGTGATCTCACACCAAGAATGATTTTTTTGGGCTATTTCATGCCAAGTGCAAGTTTTTTGGGTGATATCATGCCATGGCACAAAAGTGTTGGGGAAAGAGGTCTAGTGTTACTCTCCTTCCATGAAAGCTTCCCAAATAAGCACCACTATAAATGGTACATCCCTGATTTGTTCCAAGTTGTTTGGAATTGTTTTGATTGAATAATTTGTTATGATTGAAGGAAATATAATGTATTATGTTGTTGGAGGATTGTGCTTGTACTGTGAAAATTGCTCTAAAGACTTATGTGAATTATGTTGATCCAAGGAAAATTTTTTATGTGCCCCCAAGACATAGGTGCCTAGGGGAGGACATGAGTGCCCAGGAATTATTTTTTGATGCGAGGCGTTGGTGTATGTCCTATGCGAAGAACCCAAGTTAGATTTTGGGCCATTTTGTGACTGTATCTCTATTTTGTTCTTGTGCTATGCAAACCTATACTTTAGCTTTGAGCTGCTATATGGGGCGATTGATTCACCCAATGTATTCCCCCCTCATTTGGGGTGAATGTGACACTAATAGGATCATGTGGTCCAAAGGAGAGGACCTAAAACTATGCTGAAATGGATACCCTGTAGGGGAGGGGATGCACATGGTAAAGACCAAGGCACATGTAAACAAAATGGCTAGTAACTGTAGACACAAAATCACACACATACTAATATATTACAGTGTCAGCAAGTATGTTTTTATATATATGGATCTTGAGCAAGAAAAGTATTCACTGGTGACACATCCCCTCATCCATCCCCTTTGTTTTCATTTGACTTCTTTTGTATTACTCTTTTATATCTATCACTTCGTCTACATTTGTCTCTCCCACACATGTTTTTCATCAGGTCACATGGATCTCTATTTGTCAATATTTTCACATATGTCATCATTTTCTCCAAAAACAATAGCACCAAGCCTGGACACTAACGCCCAGGTGCTTGTGTCCATATCTGGGTGCTCGTGTCCTGCTTATTTATTCTTTTCATTTTGGTCAATATTTTAGGTTATCTCACCCTTATCCCAAGGTCCTAGTTGGTATATCGTGTCACTAGTGTCAAAATTCAAACAAGAGGTCGATATATATACACAACATACATACCATTATAAAGGGTTGGAAATGATCAAGGGATATCTATCTACAAAGGGACTGTATTCTTTGGGTTGTTTATTCTGCATACATTGCATAGGAAGGGGAAGTTATAAATTCCATCCACACATTTTCATTCTATCTAGTCGTAGCCCACTATCTTGGCATCATTGGCGAGGGAAACCTAAGGAAACTATTACACACACAAGCACATAGAACTACATGGAGTTTGATACGTAGTGCATTGCTTGATCGTAAGTTCACTCTGTCGGGTGACTGGAAGGGTCAATCTGACTCCCCATTTTTTATATTTATTTTTTATGATTTGATGTGTTTTGAGTTTTTGCAAGTGAATATTGTTTTGTAGGTTACAAGTGAATTCAAAAATTAACCAGTGACACACAGACGATCAAGAGAAAATTTTTGCGACACTTACGTGACACCAAAAATTTTAGGATCTGGGTGCTTGCACAGTCATAGGATCCTAGAGAGGGTCTCTAGCACCTAGGTGCACTAGCCCTAGTACATGTGCCCCAGTCCAGCCACATCTGACAACTCTATAATTTTTTGAGCCGTGTTATGACATTATTTCATTTCTGTTCATCAATATTCTAGCACATAACACTTCAGGATTAAGTGAATATCAACTAAGTAACTCTTATTTATTTATTTCACTTAGGGTTTGTTACTTTATTAAGTTATTTATTTGTATTGTATCATTTACTTATTGAGTGTGACTCTGCAATTTAGATTTAATATTCATATTTTATTAAATCATTTGGTGAACCCGTACATAGTTGAACTCATTTCCCTAGGATCCACATGGATAAGAATAGATCTTCTTCTCCTAAGCAAGCTATGACTCATGTTAGTGTGAATCCTATTCTTGATGAAGCTGTTATGGCCAAGCTTTTTGCTCTTTATCGCTATGCTCAACTTGATAACAATTTCCAAAGAAATCTCCTTGCACATCAACATAATATTCCCACTAGCACTAATAACTATGGCCTTTGCATAGTCTCACCTAAACAAAACTTCACTCAATGCTTTCCTTGTTTTTCCATAGAATCTCATGCTACTATAGATTCTTATCCTTCTGTTGACATGAATGCTAATGTTACTATAAATCTTGTGCTTGGTGACATGTTTACTTCTATAGATGCAAATAAATCCATTTCTAATAATGCAAATGAACATGTACATGATGTTGTTTCCCCTCATAATCAAGATGAATCTAAAGATTTATCTCATGCTTCTTATATTTATGAAAATGATTCTAATGATTCCAATAATACATCTCATGATAGTGATAGTCTAAAAGAATTGATTGCTTGTGAAACTTAGACTGATAGTGATATGGACTATATTTCTGATCATGAGCATGTTAGTGAGGATGTTACTTCTCTCAAGACTACTGAATGTGAATCTTCCACCCCACACTCTTCTACCTCTGAGATTACTTCTAATAGCATACATGATGATTATAATCCTTTCATTATCCCACCTTTCATTGTGACTCTTTCATCTACATCTAGTGTTCCTATAGAGCCTTCATGTTCTTCACCTCCTTCTTCCATCCCTTCCATCAGTGCACCGCTCATAATCTTGCCGGAAGTTCCATCTCACATTCCTATAAAGTCTCCTTGTTCTTCACCTCGTTCCACATCCAATATTCCTTCTCAAGTTCCTATGATCACTCATAATGGAAATATTCAACTGTTCAATGTGCCTCTTCTTTCACCCACCATTCCATCGCATGATATCTTATCACTCATACATGTTGTTGGATAGTTGCAATCTCAAGTTTAATCTCTCACTGTAGAAATAAAAGCCTACTATGATTCCATTGACAACAATTCTCTTCATGGAAATCCTATTCTAAAGAAAATTCATAATTCAACTTTCCCCAAGGATTTTACCATGCCCACTTTCTCTTGTTTCGATGGTACTGGTAATCCTTATTTGCATATCAAGCATTATCGTCTAGTTATGGCCTATTATTCTAACGATTGATTATTACTCAAAGATTTTCATCATATTTTTGTCAATGATTCCCTCCAATGGTATACACATTTACCTTTTGGGTCTATTAATACATTTTATGATATGAAAGATGCTTTGCTTAGGATATTTATTCTTAACAATGGTCCTAGAATTACTCATGATTGCTTACCTAGCTTACATCAAGGAAATAATAAACCCATATTAGATTATATTTTACACTTCAATTCTTGTATGAATCAATTATTATTTGAGCCGGTTGACTTAGAAAAGTAATTTATCTTTTTTCATGGCTTGATTCTTGCATTTAAAGAACAATTACAATATGATACATGTAAATCATTTACGCTTTTGTGCTATAGAGTTATTGATCTAGAACAAGATTTGATTGTTGCATGCATTATAGATCCTCCTTCTTTCTCTTCTACTTCTACATCATATAAAACATCTTCTCCCCTTCCATCTGTTGAGTGTCCTCCTAGGTCTCCATCCCCTCAACCTTGTAAGCATATCATATCTCCGCCACCATGTCAGCATCCTCCATCTCCTCCATTGCATTGATCTCCACCAAAGATAACTTCATCTCCCACTCATGAGACATTACATTTCTCACATGCTACTAAGCCCAATGATGTGTTATGTGCCTTTCTTGATAAGTGTTTAATATGCTTTCCATATAATTAACATCATCCTTCTCATCACTTGCATCACCAATGCGATCACCCATATTGTAATTTCCACTGCATGAATGGCCATCAGGATAATGACTATTGTGATTTACGTGAAAAATTACAAAAACTAGAATATCAAGGTGTCATTTCCTTTTCCTCTTGCTCTCGTGAGTGGTATTTTTCTTATATTCCACATAAGTGTGCTTCCACTTCAGTTCACTTGTCTCCATCACCCACTTTTAAGGTCGCCATTCTTCCACTGCCTAAGGTCATTCTCCATTCGCACCCTCCACCTAGCTCATACATTGCAACACCATCTCATCATGCTACTTCTTCTCATTGGTTACCTAATCCATTGGCATCTGTGATTCTTCCCAATACATATCTATCCACCAACACCATCTCATCGGGCATTCGGTTTGGTTCCTACACTCATGTTGCTACCACTTCACATGCTTCCACCATCCCTCGTAGGCCTCTCAATCTTTGGTAGGTGATTTCTGTGCGATCACTTCACTTTTTGATGACACACACATGTTCTCAAGGTTCTTGCATGACTATTGAGGGATCTATTACGAAACGAACCTTGTATCACTCACTCTTTACGTGTTGCGGTTCATGTTCTATCTTTCTCGCATGCACTATCAAACCATTTCCTAATGACACACTCTTGTTCTATGGTTCATTCTTGATTGTCGAGGGGTCTTATATAAATGAACCTCATTAGGGGTATCGATCTCCCCCCCTCTTCACCATACTTACACATGATTTCATACACCATTACACGTCTTTGTCATTCTACACTTAGTGACTTCTCATTATACTATTTCCTATCATCTCATGATTCATTCATTTTATCTATAGTACTATATCTCTCTCTCTCACACACACACATTACTATCCATAACATACTATATACATCATCATTCATTTCATATCATCATATATTTCAAACTCACCATAATCATTTACATAATACAAATCAAACATTGTGAACCAATATATAAACATCAGTCATCACATCACACATCAATGAATATCAACACCATGCACTAACACCAATCACCCATCTCTATATATATTGGAAAAAAACCATAGTTAGAAAATAAAATCACTGGGGGGCAAGCCCCCAAACATCAACTATAACAAACTACATCATGACTCATCCTCACTATCACTCTCTACAATCACAGGAGCTCTAGAACTAGATGCTTCTCTACTTAATCTATGTCGTTGTTCGTGGCCTCTATATCTCTCAAGATTACTTTGTACCATAGAAAGATCCACTGACTGCACAATATATAAGACCTAAAACTCCACAAATCTCAAAAAAATGTCCTGAGCTAAGGCTCCTCCTCCTACAATTTCTCTCATTCGATTCGTCTCCACATGTGCCTCCTTACGCTCACTCAATACAATGATACATGTGACTAATGATATCACCACTAGCTCGAATAAATGGGCGTGCTCGCCCACTATCGCATCTACTCACTCCAATATCCTGCCTCTCGTGAGCACATCTTGTCGTACATTCCATGTCAAAGCGTGGATTACGTATCAATACTCAATGAGAAATATATGTCACCTACAACCCCACAACCACACATTAGTCATTATGCACATTTCTCATATATACAACAATTAGGTCACAATTCAAAAATAACAAAGAAACAATACTCACGTTCTGCCACTGCAACAACTACAACATATCCATCGGGGAAATGTATATGCCCCCATACTCCTCCTATTGGTGGCTCACCTACTACATCCACAACAACTAAAAAGAATAATACCCATTGATGAGTCACCCATCAATCGATATACACCTGAGTACATCCTACATCATCCACATCTATCAGCTCCATGGCCGTATCCACATCATCCAGAAAAGGATGCGCAAGTTGTGCTCCTGTAGGGCCTGGTCTAGATCCTACCCACCTCGGCGCTCTAGTGGCCCTCACTCATATATATGGCTTTGGGGGCACAACTTGAGCCATATAAACTACCTAGACACACACTCTTCCTTAAACAACTCGATCGCTCCAGAAAATTGATCCTCTAACCGCATGGTGTGTCATATGTACCTTAGGTCAACTCCATCCTTTTCCCATCCACTATACTCTTTATACGACCTTCATATCATGACCCCTAGCCCCATATAATCCAACATAGATTTATAAGTCATAATGTCCATCTACCTACTCTGGATACCTACCCATCCAGTAGCAAATATCTCAGGTTTAGCCCATTCAACATGTGGTCCACCAAGTGGCCTCACTATAACAATATACTCATAGGCCTATACATGTAGCAATGTGGTGGCTCCAAGGCCACCCCCATGCTCCTCATGTGCAAACTTGTATTAATCCATGTATAAATGGGCCAACACACACCTCGCCTAAGAAAATATAGTATCATGATCCTCGATACACTGATAGATATCATGCATCTGATATAAAATGCCTACTCCACTACCATCCATTACCACTGAAGAAGAAATCACCACTACAATGAACTTCCACAATCATGGAACACCTAATCTCAGTATGGAATACAAGCTAATATAGGTATCTATCTACACCTATGTCCATGTAAAGTATCTATTAGATGCCCTCATTTTCCTATGGACATCATCTACTGCCATCACCTATACCCTCTCCCCCATAACTAGTAATCACAATATGCGAGATATGTCCTCTAAAGTCACAGTCATCTCTCCTGTAGGAAACCAAAATATACATGTGTATAAACACCATCTCTCGCATAGTGCAGTGATCATTGAAATATTATGGGGAACCTACCCCAATCTCGCTATGTTCTGCATCTTGTCACAGTATAGAATGTCACACTAACCATATGAAAACCCTAAAGTCAACAATGTACTCAAAAGTTGCCCTCCGCAAAAATCCCTTGAGTGAATATCCCTCCACACATCAAAAACACCAGCAAAATATTGACCTTAGTACCTCATATAGGATCAAAACAGTCACTTATACTACAAATACTCATAAGAAAATCAAAATTTTACATTGCACTATCAACCAACTCTCTTGGGTCATCAGTGCCTAGGAGTAGGTCTTTGGCACCTGGGAGTGGGTCACTAGCACCTAGAACTTGGTGCTATTGTCCCAAATGATGTCTGTGCCCTGGCCGTTACCACCTAGGTTAGAAACACACAAACAAAAAAAACCCAAATTTTGTGAAAAATTGAAAAATTGGACACATTTCATCAAAAATTCCAAAAATATGCATACGTACCGGCTCATTCGTCATCTGTAATGCCACACCCTCTGTCATCCTCTCAAACCTAATCATCCTTGCTACTCTAATCTACAACATCTTCACAATCCCAAAGGTCAATTTCCAACTCAGTAGCGATTCAAATGAATTTACTATTCACTTTTTACTATCACTATATAGTAACTTTCAATTTCTCACTTACTAAAGTTACTATTTGCACTCATGTTTTGAACTAATACACAACACATAGGTTTTCTCATATCCTGAGCATCATTACTCCATTTTTTCTCTGTTTGTGCCATTTGGCTAAAATTTTATCCTATCATTACACTGTACATATTTCACAACACTATATTACAATCTCATATAAGTATTCAACAACACACACCCCATCTTACACATGTCTCCTACATTCTCACTGATTCACTATTTCATCTTTACATCTCTACTTTCGGACCAGTTCTCGTTATCATAACCCCTTACCCTTTCACCAAAATGGTGGCATACAATTGGGATCACCTCATGATCACTCTTTGGTTTCTACATGATTAATCAAAAATTTTGACACATCACCACAACAATTTTTACTTTTATTCTATTAGGAAAAAGGAACAAATCAATCTATTTATCATTCAAATACATTCTATCACATCAAATCCATTCCCCCTAATGACCTAATTTGGGGGAAACAAGCACAAATTTTTTTGAATACTCTAGTAAACACACATTCTTGAGAAATATCATATCAACTTATGTCATCGTTGAATCAAATCAATAAATCTATACAATAAGGATATTCTATCATTCCTCCCAGGTAACCTAACTTGGGAGCTATACATCATTATCACTTCCAAATGACCTAACTTAGAATCCATTCAACACAAAACTACATGTGGATTGAAATAGAAATAAATATGGTATTTATTTGTTTGCAATGGTTAGACCTTTTGAGGATGTAGTCATAGTTGGAGGGTAACACTAGAGTTATCTCCCTAACACTCTTCCTTTAGCGGAAGGACGCCAAAATCCTTCAGTTATTCAAACACACACAATCGGGTTAGGAACTGATCACTCCCTACCCCCTTCAACGAATAAAAATATCCAAATTATCCAAATCAAGTCATCAATTTTTTCCAAATTAATCCTTACAATGGTTAATTATCTCTATTTACGTCACATGGATTGACACGTTGATCCATGGTTCGCCACGCTATGTGTTTTTATATTTTGCGCATACTCATGCAACAAGGCTTCTCTGGAATTCTCATAGGTATATTCTTTACTTCCTTTACACTACTTGAATTTCATTCAAATAGCATAAAGGGGGGGAAATGTAGACACAAATTCACGCACATACTACTATATTACTATGTTAACAAGTATGTTGTTATATGTATAGATCTTGAGCAAGAAAAAAATTCACTGGTGACACATCCCCCTGTCCATCCCCTTTATTTTCATTTGACTTATTTGGTATTGCTCTTTTATATCTATCACTTCTACATCTGTCTCTCCCACGCATGTTTTTGGGTAGGTCAGGGATCCCTGTCTGTCAGTATTTTCACATCTGTCATCATTTTCTCCAAGACATTAGCACTCAACCTGGACACTAGGGGTCAAGTGCTTGTGTCCGGATCTGGGCACTCATGTCCTAATTATTTCTTATTTTTATTTTGACATTTTTTGTCAGTATTTTCGATTATCTCACCCTTATCTTGAGGTCCCATTTTGTATGTCGTATCACTAGTGTAAAAATTCAAACAAGAGATCCCTGTATATACACAACATATATACTATTATAAAGGGTTGGAAATGATCAAGGGCTATCTATCTATAAAGGGACTACATTATTTGGGCTTCTTATTCTACATACACTACACATGAATGGGAAGTTCTTAATTCCATCCACATATTTGCATTCTATATAGTCGTAGCCTGCTATCTTGGCATCATTGGCACGAGAGAAACCTAAGGGCACTATTACACACACAAGCACATAAAAGTACATGGAGTCTGAGATGTAGTGTAGTGCTCAGTCGTAATTTCTCTGTCGGGGTAAGTCTGACTCCCCATTTTACATTTTACTTTTTTAGGATTTGATGTGTTTTGGCGTTTTGTAGGTGAACATTGTTTTGCAAGTTACAAGAGAATTTAGTGATCAACCAATGACATATATATGATCAATAAAAAAGGTTTGCGAATCTTGGGTGACACTAAAAATTTCAATATCTAAGTCCCTACACAGTCACAGGTTCCCAGAGAAGGTCTCTAGCACCCTGGTCTAGCCATATCCGATAACTTTGTAATTTTCTGAGTAGCGTTGTGACAGTTTTCAATTTTTGTTCATCATTCTTCCAGAACAGAATACTTCAAGATTAAGTGAATATCAGCTAAGTTAATCTTATTTCTTTATTGCACTTAGGGTTTGTTACTTTATCATGTTATTTATTTGTATTGTATAATTTACTTATTGAGTGTGAATCTATAATTTAGATATAATATTAAAAAAATTAAATCAGTAACACATGTTAGTGCAACCAAGACAAGTATGTAAGTAATGTGCAATCAAGAAAGCAAGAAGAAAATATAGACCACGAAAGTGGGTTTCAAACAAGGTAATCACTCACAATGTCACAAGACAATTAGGGCCTAAGCGTCCAAAAACATACAATGTGCATACAAGACAAAGGGCATAGCCCAAAAACAATGGCATACAATAGAAAACAATGTCAAGCAAAGATGTTATAGCCATCCATGGTGGCATATAGTCCTATAAAGCAAATACGACACATGGAGCTCCTGTTAGCATGTTAGAAATATAGAAAGTATGTCAAGATGTGTATGTACCGATAGCATAAGTAGTGTGCTAGTAAAAGTAGAAAGTAACAAATGAGGAAATGATAGCACTTGTAATGTATGAGAAAGTAGATGCCCCTAGGAGCCTTGGTGTGACTGGTAAGAGGTACAATGCCAAACATAATTGCAACATGTAAAGATCTATAAGAAGTTTACATTCACAACTAAAGACCAAGTGAATGCACATGTGTATATTATAAAGATAATGACATATTGAGTATTTGACTAACATAGTAAGCAAAATATGTCATGTAAGTATAAGCAAGAAAGCGTATGTGTAACCAAGATATGTAAATGTATGAGTGTGATGATAATGTTATGCAAAATGTGAATGTGATAAGAGTAGTGTACCCATGAATGAATGTGTATGTGTGAGATGAGGTTCATTTATAAAATACACCTCGACAGTCAATAATGAACCATAAAACAAGAGTGTATCATCGGGAAATGGTATAATGTGTGCTAGAAAGATAGATCATAAAGCGTAGAGTGGTAAGTGTAGAAGAGGTTAGGTTCATTTCAGATTTAAAACCTCAGTAGTCGAGTATGAACCCTGGAACTAGAGTGCATCTTAGGGTGATGAAAATACAAGTTGTGTATTAATTTGAGTAAGATGAATGCAAAAGACTAGATATGGAGCACAAAGAATAATGTGTATGTGTAGAGATTAGATAGAATTGATGCTAATTAAAGGGGGGAATGAAAGAATGATTCCCCCTTAGTGTGTGATGTGGAGAAGAATCAAGTGACATCATGTAGGAGATTGTCATTGCCAGGATTAAAGCTAATTAGAGTGGTGTCAGAGACTTGGTAAGGAATAATGTGAGGTTGATCATATAAAGAGCCATTGTAGCGTAAATTGTGCATGCCCATATAAAATTCTTCATTAGTGAAAGGTGGTTGTGGACAACCATGTGCATACGAGCGTGTAATATTTTGTGTATAGCCAAGAAATGAATCATTGTAAATAGAAATGCAACTTAAAGGCATGGGAAATTTGATATCAGTGTGATTAGGATCCAGAGTTCCACCAATGTAGTCAATCCCAGATTTCCCAAGTGCAAGTGGAGAAGTGCATGCAAGAAATACTGATAAATGGAAGAATCAGAGGCCATAAGAAGCAATTATAAATACACATTTGTGATAAAGGTGAGGAGAATGAGGTGGTGGTCGAAGATAATCAAGTGTGAATCCTATCCAAGTTAATCCATCATGCGTGTAAAAAATGTCATAGCAAGTGGGATATAATGGAATATGAGACCAATAAGAGTCATGTATGAAAAGAGTGCATGTGAAAGAAGGAAATGTTGATGCAGAGTGAGATGAGGCCGGTGGTATGACATCTAATGTATGGACAGACCCCTAAAAATTATCATATAATTAGCGAAAGGAGGGTTTTTTTTAATTGATATTAACCAGGACCAATAGTAACAAAAGTATCATTGAATTGGGACTCATATATCTTGATAGGAGTCAAGTTAAGATTGTGAAATGTGTCATCATTGAGCTCTACAAAATCAACCTCATCATCAGAATCATCAGTGTTGGCATTGTCATGTTCAATAACAATATCAAGGATATTGTAGGAATGGAGCTAGGTGTAGGAGCGAGAGGACTCTCTGTAGGTGAAATAGTGGTAATTTTGGGAGTAGACAAGGTGGGTGAAATGATATCAGTAGTGTGAGTGGAAATATATGGTATGCTTGTAGAGGTGGAAGAAGGCTGTGAAGCATTAGATTTACCAATACCATATGTACTGATATCGCTATATGGAATAGGATGCAATGGAAGAATAGGCATAATAATAATAGGGTCTAAGTGACAAAACTTAAATGCATCAGGTTTAGTAATAATGGTATGTTTATAGACATCAATTAAGAATTTAACACACTGATGAACCTTAGAAGGGACAACATGCATTGCATGAATCCATGGTCTACCTAGCAAGAGATTAAACTGAAACAAGGCATCGATAAATAAGAATATCGTAGGAACAATCTTAGGCAGATCCATTTTCAGTGAGTACTTGCTTGACAAAAATGGGGCCAATGGTAACAGTGATACGAAAAGGTGCAAATGGATTGTCAAAATCAAACAGAGGTATATCCTCAACACTAAATGATATAGCATGTGGAATATTTTTGAGAGAATTAATGTGATGTGTGAAGGCCATCGGTGAATTATTGTTTTTAATGTGGATATAGCAAAGGGTGGCCTCTAATGTATGCTGAAAATTGGGTGCAATGTGCAAGAGATCATAAAGATATATTTTTGTAGGAGTGTTTTTATGTTGCTCAACAATGTCATAACCCTTAGAGGTGGTAGTGGGAATTGTAGAAGTAATGGGTGGTAGAACAAAGATAGGTGGAGCTGTGGGAGGACAAGTGCAGCGAGTGGTGACTACATTGATGGTTAGATTGGCCATAGAAGTAATGAAGCGATGAGGATGTTGAGTACGAACTTGCATAAAATCAGCAATGGTAGTAACCATCTCAGAAACCTTAGTTGGGGTGAAATAAGGATAAGAATATTGATCCATAAACTCAGAAGATGGAGAAATATCCTGATGCATGCTCGGAAGGTTGGATTTAATCGAGTGGGTTCACCAAATGATTTAATAAAAATGGATTTTATTAAACCCTAATTACAGAGTAATTGAATGTAAACTATGATATACAACTGCTAGATATAATATGATAGAAGCAATAAGCTAATGAAATATAAAACCCTAAGTGTAAGTGAAAGGAACGATAACCAAATCGTACCAAGCCAAGAACATAGATGCTAATCAAACACCATGATCAATAAGATGAAAGCAATTCGCTAGAATAACTTTACATAAAACCTTTGCAAACAAATGAGAAGCAATACCATATATTAGTATGGAACTCAATGCAATACATTGAGAATGTGCCTTGTTTAAATAGGCAAGGAATAACAATCTAAGAACTAGTCAAGGTCGTAGATCAAGCCATAAATCAAGGAAATAACTAGTCATCAAAGAACTAGTCAAGACCATAGATTTAGGAGAGAACTAGACATCAAGGATCTAATCAATACCATAGATCAAGGAAAGAACTATACCTAACAACTAGATAATATCTCCTAATATCTAAATAAATAAAAACAAATATCCACACACATAAGTGGGTGAGGATAAATACAATAATGTACCTAGGTGAACATGAGCTAAGGTAAATACCTACTCTAACAGTAAGAGAGAGAGAGATAAGGAATGATCTAATTTGTGCTTAATCCAAGATTGATGCAGACTAGGAAAACTACTGAACATGAAGATAACAATGTCGTAATTTCTCAAGATAAATTCTAAAACTATCGAGTAGAGCTGAACTAGGGCACCTGGATTGGGGTGAGGGTGCTTGGGTTCCATAGACCTCTATTGGGCACCCGTGATTACATAGATGGTTGAAATCTAATTTTTCTTGTGTCTCACAATTGCTATTGATATTCATTGTTACTCACTTGTATGTCATGCCTTGATCACCAAGTATACCAGTAATCTGCAAAATAGATGTTCACATGCAAAATCCACAAAACCACATCAAATCCAAAAAATAAATATGTAATATGGGGAGTTAAACTGACCCCGAAGGTCACCCGATTGAGTGAAATTATGTCCAAACATTGCACTACATTTCAGACTCCATGTAATTCATGTGAGTGTGTGAAAATGGTTCCCTAGAAATCCCTTGTGCAAGATGTACTAGATAGCGGGCTATATTTGCTAATAGATGCAAATGTGTGTATGAAATAGAATAAACTTCCCCTTCTTATGATCTGTATGCAGAAAATATAGTCCTTTTTCCCTTAAATGGATGCTAAATGGATGCCTTTGAGTGCTTTGCATGCTTTTGGATGCAAGCTTAGGTGATAGATAATATGCTTAGAGCTTGGTATTTTTTTTATCACATAGCTATGTATTTATATGATTCCCTTGGTTGAATTTCATAATTGAAAACTAGGAGGCCGACCCAAAATAAAATAAGATTCCCAATAGATAAAAGAGGCCCAATAATAGTGAATAAGGTGGAAAGAGGCTAGGAGCTCCCAAAGGGGATGAGGGTGCCTGGGCGCTGGTGTTCGAAGTCATAAAAGATAAGAAAGTAAAGTTTTGGCTGGGTTTTAGGGTGTGTAAGACCAAATAGAAAATAATAAACATAGAAAAAAGGCCACAGATAGATTTCAATTACTAATTTTCTTGCTTAGGAATCATGTAAATGCTAGTATGTTGTTAGGACCTATAAATCTAACCAAGTCTATGATTTTGTGTCTACACATACCTAAAAATGGCCATGAGTCCTTTTTTCACATTTTGGTTGATAAATACCTTATATAAAAATCCAAAACTACTATGAATGTGTAGTTCTCGTCAAGATATTTTCAATGGTACCAATTGTATTTTATTTAGCCACTTGGGTCAAAGGATATGAGCATTTAAAGATCTTTATTTTGTTCCACATAGTTGATGGATGAGGCCATCAAATTTAACCTCTGGGTAATCCCTGCTAGCATGTCAGCTCCTCATTGGTTCTTAGAGCATCCATTTTCTTCTGCACAATTTTTTTTCTCTGTTCCACGGAAGTTTTCCACCTTTGCTCTGTGGAAGTTTTTTGCCTTTGCTCTGCACAATTTTTCCACCTTTGTTCCTCGAATTTTTTTTGTTGCTCTACAAAAAATTTCGTCTTTTCTCAATGGAATATTTTCACTACTCCACAAATTTTTTGTTCCTTTTCTTCTCATAAATTTTCCATGCCCCGGAGAAGTTTTCTACCTTTTCTCCATATAAATTTTCCATTTCTCTATGACTTGATCTAGAATTTGAACTAAGTTTTCAAAATAAGCACGAGTGCTTATTTGAAAACAACTTAATACCAAACACTATGAGGATCCCCTGAATCCATATGGCCTCGATAGAAACATTAACAAATCCCCTGTATTCTACCTCATGAGATGAAAAAGTAATAATATTTTATTCTTGCTTGAGCAACTAATTGAACCTAAAACTAGTGAGAAACTAAAGCTTCTGGTGGACTTGTGATGCTCAAGATCACCAACCCAATATGAATCTATGTACTAAACCAATTCAACATCGATTCCAACTCTATAATGAATCTCAAATCTATGTGTACCCTACATTTAGTGCAGAATCCTCTTAGTTGCTTTCCAATACAACTCATGGGGCTCCTGCATGAATCTAGAGACCTTGCCTACAACGTATGAAATTTTGGGTTTGGTATGTATGAAGTGGATGAGACTTCCAAGAAGTTGTCAATAAAAGGTAGCATCAACCAATGGTGTAGAATAATCAGCCTCAATCTTGACTCCAAATAGAAAGAGAGTTGAAGTTGGCTTACAATAAGCAATGTGAAACTAAGCAAGTAAATCAAGAGCTAATTAGTTTATGTAATGATAATCCTTGATTCAAAGTGTGAAATTTAGATCCTAAGGAATTAATGTAATAAATCCATGTTAGTTATGGAAAATATTTCACGAAGTGCTACTTTCACCATTGCAATGAACGACGAAGAACTACCTGTGAAGAATGGATTGTCAAAAAATAAGACCAGAATCAAAAGTGAATCATTATGTAGTAAGAAGTAGATGTTCAGATTAGAATTGAATTTAGTGAATCCTAATGAGATAATAAAGGAATCCATTTAGACATACTAATCCCAAGGGGCTTGTTTGAGGCCATAAATAGATTTCTAAAGTCTAGATACTAAAGAAGAGTCCTCGATAAATATTTGTAGCTACTTCTATTTAAATATCCTCCTCAAGGTCACCATGAAGAAAAAACTCTTCACATCCATATAATAAAAATCCTAGTGATAAGCTACGAAAATAGCAAGAATGAGAATGATAGAGTTCATCTTTGCAATTGGTGTAAAGGTCTCAGTGTAGTCAATGTCAAGCACTTGTGAAAACCCTTTTTCAAGCAATCGTGATTTAAACTTATCAATGTACCCATCTACTACATGCTTAGTTAGATATATATTTCTACATAAAACTATCTTCCTTCCCTTAGGAAGGTGTTTAAATCCCAAGTTTTTTTCCTAATCAAGGAACTAAACTCCTCATGCATAGCAGAATCCCACTTAGGAATGCCAAATGCCTCCCAAAAAGTCTATGGATCAGAAGTAAAGGCATAGAAAGCATGTGACCCAATCATAAACTCTAAATGTGTCTACCTGATATCTAAACGATCCCCAACCCATGAACTTATTCTCTATAGTGTTTACCTAGCCCAAAGAGGACCAAAAGTAGGTAAGTTAGGTGGTGAATACTCATCCTCCAAAGCATGGCTAGATGTGAATGGAGATGGATCTCTATCACTACTCTTGATATCTTAATTGCAATAAAAATATCAACCTCTAGATTGTGCTTAGGATAATATGAATTGTTAGAATCATCATCACATCCAAGTGAGTCCAATAAAGTGGGATAAATTCTAAGTGTCAAGTTTGAATGACTCTCCTGAAAGTGTACACTTCTCTCAATGAACAAATCATGTGTGATGAGACAAAGAATCTAATATCCCTTAAAACCATCTAGGTATTTTATGGATTTGCAAGGATTACTATGAGGTTCCATATCCTTATGTTTCTTCTTAGGTATGAGTGTCATAGTTGGAGATCCAAAGACCCTCAAATGCTCAATTGTGGGTTTTTGATTGTTCCAAGCTTTAAAAGGAGTGATTCCTTTTAAGGATTTATGAGTAACCCATATTTTAATGTAGAAAGAACATTTGATTGCCTCTACTCAATACCACCATTATCTATCCATATAACCTTGATGAATTTCCTAGATTATTTTTCCATGAGATCCTTGAAGTCTCGAAAACTTCATATTTCTATTTAAGGAATTAGACCCATGTTTATCTCAAGAAATCATCAATGAGGTTTAAAATATACTTATCTCGGGTGAAATATGGTTTGGGGAATGCTCTAAATACATCGTTGTGTATTAACACCAATGCCTGTGTAGCCCTCCATGCTTTAACCTTGTCATATTTCTCTTCATGATGATTTTTCTATGCATGTGTAAACAAGCTCAGTTAATCAATATAAACTAACACCAAGTAGTCTCGATAAAAAAGATAATCTATCAAACATCATGATAAAGCCATTAATAGGAAAATCTTAACTAATACATCTAATATTAAAAACATGAAATTCAAACCATCCTTCGATGTTTTTGATGGGATTTCAGATGTTAGGTACTCCTTTAGTGAGCTGAGCATTGCTACGTGTGACCAAAGGAAAATTTCCATGGAAGAGGAAGAGATCTCACTAATATGAATTGATTTCCATGTATGGTTCTTCTCTTACTACTCTTTTCCAAGTAGAAGTTAGAAATGGTTTCTTGATCAATAAGCTTTCCAAGATTGAAATTCTCTTATCATATACTAAAGTCTTACAAGGACATGGTGTACTAAGTTATTTATATAACTATCTAGTTTTTGAGAAGCTTGCATCCTAGTGAATGTGGGATAAAGGTAAATTAGAATTAGAAAGGGATAAGGGAATTAGAAGGAGATGATGTTGACATAAAATAATGCACTTGGGTACATTTCTAGGTCAGGCTAACAACATTTTTACATTCGTATGATTCCTAAGAGAGAAGACTAGTAATTGAATGCTATCTTTGACCTCTTTTATTTCTTTATTTATTTCTCTTTGGTCTTGCACACCCTACAACCCAGTATGATCTTCATTACTCTATCTTTCTTGACTCTAGATACTAGCACCCAACTAGGGTGCCAGTGCCTAGACGCCCTCGTCCCCTCTGGGCGCCTACAAATATTTTTATCTTGCTCACCTCTTTTAGGCCTCTTTGTTTCTTATAAGTTGGCCTTTTAGTTTTCAATTACAAAATTCAATAGAGGAAATCATATAAATATAATGTTATGTGACAAAAACAAAGGACCAAGCCCTAAGAATCTATTATCATCACCTTAGGTTGCATCCAAAGGAATATAAGATCATCAAAGTCATCCATCTAGAATCCATTAAAAGGAAGAAGGTACTGTATTTTTTTCATACACACATACGAAGGGAAGTTTCTTTAATCCATCCACACATCTATCTACATTGCTACATATAGATATCATGTGTTATCAAGTGCACTTGCACAAGGGATCCCTAGGGAACAATTTCACATACTTCACAAGAACTACATGGATTCTGAGATGTAGTGCATTGCTCAGTCGTAAGTTCACTCAGTCGAGTGACCATCGGGGTTAGTTCGAATCCCCATATTGCATATTTTATTTTTGAGGTTTGATGTAGTTTTAGGGTTTTATAGGATATCTTTTCTTTGTAGGTTATAAGAGAATTTTATGGACATAGTGCGACATACAGGTGATCAACAATGATTTTTTCACAGGCACCTAATGGATGTCTCTAGTGCCTAGGTGCCTTAGCCCTATTCCAAGCGCCCTAGTCCAGTTTATTCTGACATTTGTAGAATTTTCTAAGCACGGTTGTGACAGTTTCCTCCTACTGCTCAATAATTTTCTAATCGAGAACACTTAAGGATTAATTGCAAAACCAACTAAGTCTTCTATTTCCTCTCTTGCACATAGGGTTTTATACTTTGCTTATTTTTTGTGTTGTATTTGTGTTTTAGCATTTTATTACTATATGTGACTCTAAAATATCTAGGGTTTAATTATTTTTATATTTTTTTAAATCATTTGGTGAACTCATTACTCGAATCCAACCTTATTTATAGGGCTTTCTTCTTATGCCTATCACCCGTAGTGGTCGTTTTGGGTCTTCTGAACAATTTGAGCTTCCCCCATCTACTCACAGGGTTTCTGAATCAATGGCTAAATCTAATAACCATTTCACTAATCCTCAAAATTTGCCACTTAAAGACACTGAAACATCTTATAGTGATAAATCATATAATGATGACACCAATGTTGATCAAGAACAACTAGAAAAGTTTACTAATTTTTGTCAAGATTTACATGACAATCCTACACATCTTCCATATATTCTCCATGCTTTGATCACTGCTAAACAATCTTGAGATGTTGCTTCTACCCCCCTTTCTGGTTCTTTCTCGGCTGCCATGGCCTCCACTCAACCTGTTCATATTCCTACTTCCATTCCCACTACTACCGATCCCATCACTCAACCTACTACTTCCACTGCACAACCTAGCTCTTCTTCTAATACACCCAATTTAAATTCTTTATATCAAGATATGCAAACTCAAAATTTTCAACTTCAAGTAGCAACTTCTTGTGTACTTACATATCTTGATTCCACTTTACTCCTTCACACTCCTTTCACACCCACCATTTCCACATATCCACTTCCTCCCATTTTCACCACCCCTAAACTGCCCACTTTCAATGGCCATGGTAACCCTCAAGAGCATCTCAGATCTTTCCATTTGGCATGCCTTGACTATGCAGATGATCATACTTTACTCACACAACTCTTTCCTAGAATTCTCCAAGATTATGCTATGTGTTGGTTCTACAATCTACCTATTCATTTAGTAACATCATTTATGCATTTAGTCGATGCATTTCTAGCTCATTTTTTAATCAATATTAGTTCAAAGATATCCTATGCTTAGCTCGCACAAATAAAATAAGGATGTAATGAGCATCTAGTAGAATATGTTTTGCGATATAAGAACAACCTAGCTAAGATGACCAATGTACTCGTGGACTTTGAATTGCAAGATCTATTTGTTTTTAAGTATCTTTCCTCCTCTATAAGAAAGTGTCATATGTGATACTTCCCCTTCATTTGATCAAATTTTCCATACTCTTAAGTTATGCAAAAACAAACTATCATCTATGGGAAAAATTAAATATCATGATCATGCTTCATCATCTCTCGGTTTCAAAGTAATATCCTTTCAAGCCATCTTCAAATCCCACTGAAGAAAAAGTTACTGTTAACATTGTTTCTACCCATGGAGAGCTTCAATGCAAACCTCCAAAGCATACACTTATAAAATTGCCTTGTGCTCTGTATATTCTATTGCCACAACTTATTTAGAGAAATTTTTTTACGCTTCCTCCTCCACTTAATCTAGATCCATCTCATCCTAAAGGCCATAATTATAATGGAAATACTAGATTTGATTATCATTAATGCATTGGACATTCTACTAATCGTTGTTTCAAATTAAGAAATCTTATTCAAGATCTTATTGACAACAATGAAATTGAGATCCTTGAGCCTTCAACAACCACACCGGTCAATGAAAATAAAAATCTCAAAATCTTCAATGATCCTCTACCTAAGCATGAAAATAAACCTGTTAATTCTTCAAATAATCATACATATCACGTTGTACCTCCTCCTTCATTGGGGCATCTTAATTTTCCAGTTATTAGTGTTGATGCATCATCACCATTCATTACATTTTCTGATCACAATTATCATGATACATTTTCTTCTGATCACCTACGCATAAATGCTCCTATTGGACCTCATTCTATCAATAACACAATGATCAATCCATCAGTTCCTATAAATGTGTATTCTATTGCACTCCCCATCATTGTCAAATACCCGATCTCTCATATTACATATCCAATTCCTAAATATTATGGCTATGTCAAGATTATAGTTATTGTTGGGCCTCTCACCATGCTTGTGTCATCCACTATGGCACCTAGCGTCAAAGGTTGTGACATGCTCTTAGGTCTTCCTTGGCTTCGCGCCACTCAAGCTATCGTATCCATGAATCACTTATGCCTTAAGTTCATTCACATCAAACATGTTATCACTATCAAAGGAGTTTCGCCATGCACACTGTGGCCTTAGCCTCTATTTGAGGTTTCCCTTGTGCTACTTAGAGAATCTAGGTCCCCTAGACCTCTCAAATCGAAGGATAAATCTACTCCTAGCTCTCTTATTCGCACACGACCCACTCATCTTCATTGGTCCACTAGTCCATCTCATTAGTCTAGGTCCCCTACTCAATAAAATCCTTCACATAGGTGCACATAACCTCCTAGTTATCATTCACATAGGTTCACATCACCTCCTAGTTCTCGTTCACATAGGTGCTCATCACCTCCTTGATCTCCTTCACACAGGCTTCCTTCAGCTGTACACCATCAGTCTCATAAATCACTGGTATAAGAGCATGGTCACACACCTTTATCTCCTTAGACATTAGATGGAGGACCCTTTCCCTTCACTTTTATTGGATAGCTTCCTCTTCATCATACACTTTTGGGGCATCACACTTATTCTACCCCTAGCATTATTAGGTGTCTCTCATTTCTAATATCACACTCCATGCTTCATACTTCATATTTCTAAGCATGAATCTTACACAACATGTATCGTCACAACCCTATGACACACTCTAGTCTCATGGTTCATACTCAAGAGATGAGGTTATAAATCTGAAATGAACCTTTCTCATTCACACCATTTTACATTTCATGCTATGTGCTTCATGATCAATATTTCTAGCATATCATTCAAACCATTTCCTAATGATGCACTCTTGTTCTATGGTTCATTCTTGACTATCGAAGGGTATTTTATAAATGAACCTCATCTCATACACATACATTCACTCAGGGGGCACGCTTCTCATATCACATTTACATTGCATACAATTCCATTACATTCATACATTGCATATGCATATCTTGGTCTCACATGTACACATTACTTATTATGTTAGTTAGATATCCAGTATGTCATTATATTTTCTAAATACACATACACGTTCACTAGGTCTTTAGTTGTGGATGCATACTTTGTACAAATCCTTACATGCAACAATGATACTTGGAAATATACCTCTTAATAGTTCCACTAAGGCTCCTGGAGCATCTACATTCTTACATACCACATGTGTTATTATTCCATTACATGCTACTTTCTACTTTTACTAGCACACTACTTATCTCATGGATCCATACATGCTTTGACATAATTTTTATCTTTCTAACATGCTAACGGGTGCTTCATGTGCAACATTTTATTTGCAGGATTATTTTCCACCATGGTTGTCTTATACTTTGCTTGTTATTGTTCACATTTGTATTCTATTGTATGTCATTTTTTGTGGGCTTGGCCCTATGTATTGTACACACATTGTATGATTTTGACCGCATCAGACTTGATTGTCTTGTGACATTGTGAGTGATGTCCCATGTTTGAAACCCATTTTTCGTGGTGTACATTTTCTTCTTGCTTGCTTGACTACAAATTGTATTCTATATGCATATTTATCTTCATTTCACTAACACATGTACTAGCCACTTTGTTTTCATGTGCCTTGGTTTCTACCAAGAACATCCCCTCCCCATGCAGGGTATGAATTTTAGATCAACATTCGGTCCTCTACTTTGGGCTGTATTATCCTAGCAACGTCATATGCACCTTAGAAAAGGGGGGAATACATTGGGTGAATCAGTCACCTATACGACATTACAGAGCTATAGTTCAGACATGCACAATACAGGAACAAAAAATTCTGTAGTTACAGAAACTACCTAGAATCTGACTTGGGTCCTTAGTTCAACATAGACACCAGTGCCCAGATACAAAAACTAGAACTTAGGCACTCCTAATCTTTCTTTGGGTACCTATTACCAGGAGGCCATTACACTTACTTTCTCAGATCAGCATGGTTCACAACATTTCCAAAATCAGTCTTCATAGTACATGCACAATCCTCCACTAACCAGAATGTATTCTATCTCCTTTTTTCTACTTCGATCGAACATGGAACAATGCAAAACTAAACATGGATCACACCATCTGCAATGGTGTATAATTCAAGGAGTAGTCATGGAATGAGGGTAACAATAGACTTCTCTCCCCAATACTTCTACCATGGCATGAGATCACCCAAAAAAAATTCTCTTACCTTGAGATCGCCCCAAAAACTATCCCTTTGACAACATTTCAGGACACTTTCTATCCTTTTCACTCTTTATGGATCATGTGCACACTTTCCTTTTTACATACTTTTACACACATTTTCCATACTTTTATAGAGTTTTCATAATACATGACTTTGACTACTCTTTCGCTCTTCTTTTGTAGGTTTTTCCTTAATACTCAACAAGAAAAAATCCTTTAATAAACACAACAACAACATGTACAACACGACATAACACATATACTTCACCCCTAGGGTCACTTCCTCTTTCTTAGCTTTCATGCTTCATTGTTATCACTTCATGCTTTTTCTTGTCTCTTTGGCATGCTTTCTCCATCGAAATACATGGTTATCAGGTATGCATCACTTATCTACTTTATGTTATCGAGTATTAACTAAAAAACATAAAGTGGAGAAAATGTAGACACAAAATCATGCAATTGGGTACATTTCTAGGTCATAACAACATAGTTGCATTCATATGATTCCTAAGTAAGAAAAATAGTAATTGACAATTGTCTTTGGCCTCTTTTATGTCTTTCTTGATTTCTCTTTGGTCTTTCACACCCTACATCCCAATTTGATCTTCATTGCTCTATCTTTATTGACTCTAGACACCAGCACCCAGCAAGGACACCTGCGCCCTGGTTCCCTCATCGCCTCTGGGTGCCCCCAACATCTTTGTATCTTACTTGCCTCTTTTGGGCATATTTTTTTTATGGTTCAGCCTTTTGGTTGTCAATTACGAAATTCAACCAAGGGAATCATATAAATACAATGTTATGTGACAAAAATAAAGGACCAAGCTCTAAGTATTTATCATCATCACCTAAGGTTACATCCAAATGCATCTAAGAACATCAAAGACATTCATATAGAATCCATTACAAGGGACAAGAGACTACATTTTTTGCATACATGTATAGGAGGGAAAGTTTATTTATTCCATCAACACATCTATCTGTATTGCTACATCTAGCTATCACCCGCTATCAAGTGTACTTGTACAAGGGATTCTTAGGGAATGATTTCACACACTTTACAAGAACTACATGGGGTTTGATATGTAGTGCAATTCTCAGTCGTAAGTTCACTCACTTGGGTGATCGTCGTGGTTAGTCTGACTCCCCATATTGCATATTTTATTTTTGTGATTTTATGTAGTTTGAGGGTTTTATAGAATATGTTTTATTTTTTGGTGTAGTCACAAAAAAATTCGCATTAGATATTATTGAGCCTAATCTCATACTAATATTTAGAAGGTTCTTGAGTGAAGAAAGTACTAATTATCCCCCTTCTTTTGGCCAACTTATTTTATTTTATTTCGTCATTCCCGCACCTTATCTTCTATATACCCAGTTATTTTTAGTCATTTCCCATAATTTTAGCCATAACTGGGGTGCCTCGGGGCACTCCGATCCCACCTGGGGCACCCGGATCCTTTTCAAACTTTCCCGCCTCTTTTTGGGCCTCTTCTAGTCATTTTTCATCTTTATATTTTTCCTAGTCGTCCATGTCAGGGTTAATTAAAAAATTATACCAAGAGATCCCTATAAATATAAAGTTATGAGACCATAATGAGGGGCCTAACATCATATACTACTATCACTCCATCTAGATTTGCATACATTACATAACTTGTATCCACATAGTTCCATACGTCAAGGTTACGAGATCTGCATCAAAACATACTTCATAGGGGGGTGGATTTTATTCTATTCCATGCACACATGCTATTACACTTTCTACATTTAGTTATTTCTCGCTACTTCACATAGTGTGGCTAACATAAGAGAACCTAGGGTATGACATGCACACACATACCAAAACTAAATTTGGGTCCCAAATGTAGTGCATCACTCAGAGTAGTAAGCCCATTGTTGTGGAAGCTGAGGTTGGTCCGACCCATTCATTTGCATCTTATTTTTTAGGGTTTTGATACTTCCTTTTGGGGTCTTTTCTAGGTCATTCTTTCTCCTGAAATATTTGATACAATTAGCGCAGTCCATGAAATCCAGTGCGACAGACAACGAAGGTTATAGAGCATCTTCTGACCCTGAGAAAATCAAGTTTCGAGCTTTTTCAAAGTCCAGGGTACTTGTTTCAACATGCCCGGGTGCCCCTAGGTGTCACAGTACCTCCCTGGGCACTCCAGTCTACTCAAATCCTCCAAATATGGCCTTCGTGGGACCTCTGTGTAGCCATTCCTACCCCCAAAATTTCCAATTAGACCTACGACACTCTGCGACGGTCATCTATAACTAGTTGAGTTATTTCCTTACCTTCTCCTTGCATATTAGGGTTTCATTTCTATTAGTATAATTATTTAATTACTTTATATTGTTTTAGTTCATTTATTTGTAGTGTTTATGTCCTCCTAGATTAAATTAACTATCACTATACTACTCCAAGTTTAGTTAATTTTAGTTAATCATTTTTGTGAACACGACCTCTTATCATGGCTACACATAATCCTTTTGAATCTCCACTCATTCTCCTGTTGATCCCTCTAGTTATAGACCTTGTCCTTCATTTATTTAGCTACCATCTTCTGATATGGATCCTAAAGCTATAGATGACATTGTTGTCGCTTATCTATGTACTATTAACCTTGCTATTTTAGCACAACTCCTCGAAGAGGCTCAAGATCCTCTACCTGATCCCATCATTACATCTTCTAACATAACTGAACCACATGATGATTTGGCTTCACCTGTTAATTCTCCCATAGATGGTTCTCTTAATATAATATTTGTCCCTACCTCTCCATTTTCTGCTTTTGGCCCACAATCTCTCAAAGCTCCACATGACTGAGTCCTCACTAGTTTTATGGTTGATATGTTCCCCCTTGATTCATTATTAAATCCTGATGTTACAAACAATATGATACTTTATACAGGGTTTACTCCACAATACTCTCTTTCTTTACTTATTCCTCCACCACCTCCACTTATCAACGAACAACCATTTGAGGATGACATTCACATGATAGATGCAATTCCTTCCCCACCACCTGTTACTATCACTGCTATCATTCCATACCAGAGGTCTCTCCAGTCCACAAACATCGCTCTATCATATACACCTTCCCCAACATCATCCCCTTCAGTATGCCCACCATTCACTTGTACTCTCTTAATGAATAATTCTTATTGGGAGAATATACCGCTTGATATTTCCTACAAAACCATTATATGTTCACACTACAATATCCTTCAACTTGGTTTTTCTTTCGAGGACCTCCATTCACCTTTATATGATCCACCTTTATATCATAGATTTGTTATTCTCACCATTACATATCAGCTTTGTGTTTTCATCTTATTGTTCACCTTGCACGTTACCCTACTCCCTCTCCACTTACTCTTGTCTCGTCTTGGTTATATTATATTGGAGGCACACTCGATCCTGCTCACATTGATATAGCATTTTCCATGCCCTTTTTTATTGTGTGCATTTGTAACATCTCCTTTATTTTCTATTCACCCAAATTTGCTAATTGGTATTTTCATGGATGTCCATTACCTCCCTTTACTGATGAAAAATACACCATGACAATGTATATATTATGCATTCATGGTTATTTGGATGACCAACCTCACACCTTTGCTTATCAGGTTTTCCACACCATTCAATATGAATTTGAAAATGATAATGATGATCCTTTAGATGATTTGACTTATCCATTGCCTCTCTTTATTGATGACAATCTACCACCACACAAAATAAGTCCCATATTCACCCATTTAGTTGAAAGCTTTGGCCCTCATAATCACCCAACTAATACATTTGTATCGAACTCAATTCTCACTTTGCATACCTTGTTTCAAGAGTAGTTTCAGGCTATGGAATCCATAATTTACTCTTTTACCACTGAAATCCAATAACTTAAGAATGCTTCTCAATCACATGTTTATGCTAATTATACATCTCATATGCACTCTATGTCTGATACCTGCCATTTAACCAAAACTCAAGGCATACCATTTCCTAAGGCTCTCATCTTGGAACATAATACTATAGCCCATGAAATTCTTATGGAGATCCTTAAACATCATTTGATCACTCTACTACCTACTCATTCCTATCCTCATTGGCTAGCACAATACCACGGTCATCCATATTGACACTATCATCGAATTCATGGACATCATGATAATACGTGCCACACTTTTTCATGAATAATTAAAGATCTTGAACATCTGGGCCTTCTTTCATTTGTTGCACAACCTTATAATACTAACAATAAGTCCCATTGGGCTTGCATATCCATCTTGTGTTGCTCAACCACCTCCTAAGAAATGCTCTTTTGCAAGTAGTTCACCATATCTTTCTCTTCACCCTTCTCTAACATTGCCAAGTCGATCCTATACCAAATTTATTTCACTATTTATTCTTAATAAGTTGTCAATCATATCACCGTGACCACTTTCGTTGCCCTCATCACCACCGCATATTTCTGCACCACAATCTTAATCCTAGATTCATCTTTCAAATGCATATATATTTCATTCACAAGCACCACATTTATGTACTATCACCCCCTTTAGATTATGGCTCTCCGCTTTCGTCCTCATAGACATCAGGTGGAGGACCTATGTCTTTCACTATCATTGGTTATTTTACCTACTTGGGGGCATAGAAAATCACACACTCCCCCTCATGTTTTAACATAGTTACATAGTCTTAAATCACACATTTCATATCTATCATTTACTATCCTTTCCTATAGGCATACCATATCATACCTCATAGCACTGTCATTACCCGATGACACACTCTTGTGCTTCGGCTCACACTTGACTGTTGAGGGATTACCATTACACTGAACCCCACACACCACACCTTAGGCATTACATATTTCATTTCATCATACATTGTGCCTTATACATAATTCATTCTACAATATACTAGTCCTCATCTAAGCATTACATCCATTCGGGTATCTATGCACTTAGTCACATCATACACTACACATTTCTATATATATTCTACATACTACACTAGGTTACATTAGATATGAGTCTAGATTTCCATTTTATCATTACATGTTCCATTTCTATCTACACCTATTATTGCATTTTACACATTACATATTGTATATCCTACACCTTTTAGCATCGTATTTTACTTATCGGGCATTTACAAATCCTACTCATCACATGGTATTTTAGTTTCATCATACATGTTACCCTATCTTCTACGTGTTTCAATTACCACCCTATGTCACACTTTAGTTCCTTGGTCCATACTCAATTGCAAGGGTTTACAAATCAAATGGACCTTTCACTCACCATGTGACATTCCTAGGCTAGTGACATATGCTTTAGGCTAAATAATCACCCACCTCCATCATTTCATCTAGTAGTGGTAGATGATTAAGGCTAAATCCCCACCTCCATCATATCATCTTGTAGTGGTATACACCTTAGGTTACATCACCACTCATCCATTCCTCATATAGTGATATACGCTTAGTGCTAAATCATCACCCATCCTTTCATCTTATAGTGATATATGCTTAGGGATAAATCATCACTCATCCGTTCACCTTATAGTGATATAAACTTAGGCTAAATCATCACTCATACGTTCATCCAGTCATATGTCGCATCTCAACAAACACACATACAAAATAAACATGATGCGTTAGACACAACAAAAACTACTCGAACATTTCCCTATGAAGCACTCTTGTGTATGGTTCATTCTTGACTACTGAGTAGGAAAAAAATGAACTTCATTGCATACACTTCCATTCACTCAAGGGGCAAGTGAATCCTATTATTCCATCTTGCATTCCATTCCATCCATCCACAACATACTGCATTGTCTTGGTGCATTTACTCTTGTTTACTAGTGTTTCTCATGATCACTTTACTACTCATGTGAGATCGATTTATTATATTTCATTATCTATACCATCCACACATACGCGTTCACACCTTTGTTTAGTGTGATTACAGATATAAGATTCTTACATGCAAAATGGATGCTCTCCTTCTACCCTTCCTATACCGGTCGTTAGGGGCATCCACTTTCATCTCTCTCAGGTGCTATTGTTCCATTTTGTACTTAGTACTCTACACTTGGTTATTCAAGCTTTGACATATGAGTTATTGTTGATAAGGCCAAAATATGTCTCATTAATGCATAATTAATGATCTTATTTTACTCTCCTTTTTATCAAGTTTGACTGCATTTTGTGACTTTTGTTTGATCTAATGTAAGTTAGGATGTAATTGTCCATCTTTTGTTGAATATTAGTTCTAAAGTTTAAAAGCTCTGTAATTCCTAACAAAGTGTGTGGAAATTCAGTTTTTGTAATAAAATAGGTCATAATCAGTCAGAGAACAGAGTATGAAGTGATCAACATGTTTTTGGGAGCCTTGGCTTCAATACGGATTAGTTCTGGAACTTCCAGACTTAGTTCCATAACTCTATCACATAGTTTATGAGCTCTATCACTTAGTTCTGAAACTCCAGCACTTAGCTCTAGAACTCCTACGTTTAGCTCTGGAACTTTCACGGTTAGATCAAGAACAATCCCCTTTAATTCTGGAACTTCTCCAAAGTTTTAGAACCAATGGGAATCTATTATTTTGATGACATCCAATGATAGAGCAATCAATGAAGCCTTTCAATCAGGAGCAGATTAGAAGATTTCCTGATTCTTCATACTCGAAGATCTAGGGATAACTTATCAGACAACTATACATCCAGCAAGGTTCCAAATTCAACATCTATTTTGGGCATAATTTGGTTCCATCTAAATTAGTAGAACATCTATGGTTGTAAATGCATATTTGAAATAAATACATATATAAATACCTGTAGATAAATTAAAATAAGAGGAATATATATACATACACATAGAGATAGAGATATAGAAAGATTCAATACGTTTTTGTAAGACATAATATTTCAGCAATAAAATAGCCACTTCGTTTTGAGAGAATATTACCTTGTCAAATCCTTATTCAAGGTGGAGCAAGGGCCCACTCCTCCAAGAACTAGGATTCTCGTTTCATTGGTATTTATATTTCTAAAGCAAATAGTGTAGATCTGTTAATTTTGTAAATGTCTTTGATTCTTTAAATTACACTCTATTTTATACTTGTCCCTGCAGGTGTTATAGACTAGATTTTCATTTCCTTGCAAGATTTTCACAACATTTTTAACGTGTGTTTATTTCCAAGAAAAGTGTGTTTACTTCTGCATTGTGTGTTTATTTCCAGCAATCTATTTATTCCTGTATGTGTGTTTATTTCTAGCAATTCATTCCAGCAATGAGTGTTTATTTCAGCAAGTTTCTTACAGCATAGAGATAATAAGGCTTTGGCCATGGAATCCTAAAGACACTGCAAAAACCCCCAGAAAATAAAATAACAAATACCTACAGTCAATTACTAGATCACTAATATTTCTTGTTGCATATAGCTTCGGACACCCCCTGGTTTGAATATGACATCAACAAAGAGTTGATTAAATGAAGGGAATAACGACACCCATCATTTTTGGCACCATTTCTGGGGACCCAATAGTTAGAATTGTCTAATTAGGTGTCAACAAGATAAAAAATCATATATCTAGTAATTGAAGAATCTTCCCTACGTCATCATAAAATTTATGAGTAGACCAAGAGACTCCAAGGGTTGATTCCTCCCAAAAATATTTGAACAAGAATCATCATCATCTTCTCGATCAAATAAGGAAGTTGACCAAGAATTAGAAGCACCATTGTCCCCTGTTAGACAAGAAGCAAAATTGCCACCTTTGGAATTCTTGGATCAGTCACCAGAAGGAAGTGGAACCTTTAGAAAGAAGATTATATCCCAAGACCCATTTAGAGAAAGTTTTGATTCACAATTGAGTAGTCAACCTCCTACCCCTGACTTTTCACCTTCCCCAAAATAGATCACATACCATATTGATTGGGAGAAAAGTCTAGAAGGTACTACAGAAATGGCATGAGAAGCTGAAAGAGAACCTGATAGGACCTTTACTTATCCAATTCAGTTGGATGATGATGATACACCCATGAAGAATATTTCACCTGCACATTTACCCACATTTAGAGGAATGTCATCTGAAGATCCTGACCAATTTCTGTTTGAATTTAAAGTATTGTGTCAAACTTATGATTACAAAATAGATAATCAAAAACTCAAGTTGTTTCCATCTACCCTAAAGGATGCAACAATGAGGTGGTTTATGGGATTAACATCTAATTCTATTACCACTTGGGCACAAATGGAAGTTTCCTTCCTAGACAAGTATCAAGATTACTGTAGAGGGAGGAATAGGAAGGAATAATTTTTCAAAATCAAGTAGGAGGAGGATGAGAATATGGAAGATTATTTAGACAGATTCCTCTTTGTGAGTAAAAGATGTGGATTTGTACTACAAGAGGAGTTAAGAAAAACCATTTTTCTTAAAGGTCTAGATGATGAATCTAGGGAGGCCCTTGATTTTATGGGAGGTGGAAACATTGATCAATTAATAATGAATGATATTAAAGACATTTGTAGAAGTTATTCAAGAACAAGGGGTGGACCTAGAAAAGGAAAAATAGTTAAAAGTTTGAACCAAGATATGAACAAACTGATGGATGAACTAGAAAACTTTAAAACAGACATTTTAGTTCAATTAACCTCCACCATGGATGGATTGCAAGCTAAAGCAAATGCTAAAACTGAACCATTAGCTATGTATTGTCCTAGATGCAGGAAGAAGCATGCAATAAGAGATTGTCCCCTAGATAAAATAGAAATGTGTCTTATCTGTGAATCTAGGGACCATGAGAGTAATGCATGTTCTCTTCTTCCATTTATTAAAAATTAGCTTAAACAAACTAGCACTCCATCCACATCAGAAGAAGTAAATTTTGTCCAGAGACAACCTAGCCAAGGGAAGTTCATGCCCAGGTCAGTTCCTAACCCCTGGATGATGCCATGGGGAGCTCAGACAATACCAAAAAGTTGGGGACAACCACCTTGGGTCCCTCAACCAACATGGAATCCTCAGGATTGGTCAGGACAATCTTGGTATGCTCAAGGACACCAACATCCATGGTTTGGTCAAGGTAACCTGAATGCTTGGTCACAACCTAGGTGGAGCCCTAATAATTATGCTCAAGGGAGGACATATCCCAATCAGAATCAACAAGCCATAATGGGTTCCCCAGCACAAAATTCACAAAACAAAAATGTGGTACAAACACAAATGCCAGCACAACCAGTTGCTAATCCCAGAAATAAACAAACAACTCATGTCTATGGGGAAAAACAAGAAAAACCAGTGGATCTAAATGCCATGGATTGTAAAGATATTCAAACCAGATCTGGAAAATTAATTAGCATCCCACCTATTATAATTACTGAAATGACAGAAGAAACTGAAATCCCTAGTGTGGTTGTTCCCAAGAAAGATGAAAAAGAAAATGAGTCAGGTAGCGACTCTGTTGAAACTCAATTCCCAGAGAGATTTCGAGAATTTATAGGGACCAAGGAATCTGAGTTGTGTAGGAGTTGAGGAAATTAAATATTGAAATACCATTGTTACAAGCAATCAAGGACATTCTGGAGTTGAACAAGTTAATCAAGATGTTATGTTTAAAAAGACCTGGAAGGAAGAAGCAATACCCCAGGACTATTAAAGTAGATGGGAAACTTGTTGATTTATTAGCAGGAAAAATCTTACTTCCCAAATATGGAGATCATGGTAGCCCTGTTATTTTGTTCTCTATAGGGAATAAAGATATACATAATGTTTTGGTTGATTTGGGAGAAGCTATAAATGTGATGACAATGGACACTTTGAAAACATTACCATTAACAGGTATCCAACCTACTAACACCATATTGCAGATGGCAGACCAGTCCATAGCAAAACTAGAAGGAGTTATTGAAGATGTGGTGGTTATGGTGGAGTCATGGGAATATCCAGTGGACTTCCTTATATTGCAGCCAAAAGGTAAAACACTTGGTTATCCCATTATTTTGGGCAGACCATGGTTAGCTACAGTTGTTGCCTTAATCGATTGCAGATCAGGTGATATGACTATCTCAAATGGTAAGAGTTCTAAGAAAATTTCTTTATACCCCTCTGCATGACCTTTTATTGATAATCAAGAGCAATTGTGGGTTGATGATCCTGACACTAATAAACAAAATTTGTCTTCTTTGGCTATGATAACATTGCAGGATCACATACGGGAGATGGAAGATATGATTAATAAATCATTGAATGAACACTAGCTATCCTTGGAACAATCTAGCTTAGTTCTGGAACCTATGGACTTAGTTCCGGAACCTACAGATTTAGTTTCGAAACCATCACATTTAGTTCTGGAACATTCAGACTTATCTCCGGAACAACAACAACAACAATGATCCCATGCAAATGTAAATAATTTTACTCTGGAGGAATGAGATTTTTCTTGGGGAGGAGCAGAAATAGCCACAAAATTAATAGTTTCAGTTTCAAAGATATCAGGAAATGGTGGGGAATTTTTGGAAAAAAACAGCGACGAGGAGTTTGACCGACAACAAGATAAGTATCATAACTCTTCCTACTGTCCTTTGTCCAGTATTCTTTCTCAAGGGAATTTTGGAGATGTTTCTACATATCATATGTTATTACCACATCCATGTCCACTAAACACCTTAATGGCACCCTTTCAACAAATCAGTTCATCACACATTGGAACCAAACATGTTGAGATTCAACTAGGTAAAATTTTGAACATTAATAGCTGGCTGAAGAATGATGAAGAAGCTAAATTGTTTGATGTTCTGAAGGATCATACTAGAGCTTTTTCTTGGGACTATAAAGACATGAAAGGAATCCATCCAATTATTTTCACCCATCACATCTATATTGAAAACATTAAACCAGTTAGGCAACCTCATAGGAGGATTAATCCAGCCTTAAGGGACATCGTCAAGCAAGAAATTGAAAAACTATTACAAGTAGGTTTTATCTACCCTATCTCAGATAGTCAGTGGGTGTCTCCTCTTGTAATTGTGCCTAAAAAGAACAGAAAATGGAGAATTTGTGTTGATTATAGGGAGCTTAACAAAGCCACACTGAGAGATTATTTTCCCTTACCATTCATAGATCAAGTTTTGGACAACCTTGCAGGTAAACAATATTTTTCCTTCCTAGATGGCTTTAGTGGATATAATCAAATCAGAGTTGTTGCTGAGGATCAGGATAAAACTACCTTTACTTGTCCATGGGGTACCTTTTCCTATAGGGTATTTCCATTTGGACTATGTAATGCTCCAACAACCTTCCAAAGAGTTGTATTAGCAATTTTTGCAGACCTAATGAATGATTGTGTAGAGGTGTACATGGATGACTTTACTGTACATGGAAACACATTTGATGATGCTTTGAAGAATTTGGATAGAGTACTAACAAGATGTGAGGAACACCATTTGTCTCTTAGTCATGAGAAATGTTTAATGATGGTTGATGAGGGGATTGTATTAGGAATTCAGGTTGACCAAGACAAAATTAGGATTATTTCAGACTTGCCTGTTCCCCAAACCCCCACAGATATCAAGTCATTTTTAGGGCATGCTGGATACTATAGGTGTTTTATTAAGGATTTTAGTAAAATTTCTGCCCCCATGTTTAGTTTACTTACCAAGGATTGTGAATTCTGTTGGGATGAAAAGTGTCAACATGCTTTTGAGGAAATTAAAGAAAAATTAATCACTGCCCCAATATTGAGAGGACCTAATTGGGAGAAACCTTTTCACATCCAAATAGATGCCTCAAATAACTCAATAGGTGCAGTTTTGGGACAGAAAGATGAAGAAGGGAAAATGTATGCTATTTATTACCTTAGTAAAAATCTTACTCCCACTGAGAGAAATTACACTACCACTGAAAAAGAATTTCTTGTTGTGATCTATGCAATTAATAAATTTAGACATTATATCACAGGGTACAAAATATTTGTACATACAGATCACTCAACAATTAGATACTTAATGAACAAACCAGTGGTTGGAGGTAGGATAATTAGATGGTTATTACTTTTACAAGAATTTGATATTACCATAGTAGATAATCCAGGAAAATCTAATGTGGTAGCTGATTTCTTGTCAAGACTGACCACTACAGGGGAGCAAGATCCAGTTAAGGACAACTTTCCAGATGAACAATTGTTTGCTATTTCAGCTGATACACCATGGTTTGCTGATATGGAAAATTATCTTGCAACAAGGAAGTTTCCTCCTTTCACTAAGAAACAAATGAAGAAGTTGATCAAAACCAGTGCATAATTTAAATGGTTAAATGGAATGTTGTTTAAATGTGGTCCTGATTTGGTTTTACACAGGTGTGTGAGAGAAGATGAAATCTTTGACATACTCAGGGCATGTCATGATGAACCAAGTGGAGGACACTTTTCAGTAAAAAGAACAGCTCACAAGATACTTGGCACTGACTATTATTGGCCATCTCTGTATAAAGATGTGAAGAGATATATCAAGCGGTGTGATCCCTGTCAAAGGATGGGACAACCAACCTTTACCAGTGAAATGCCTCTGCAACCTCAAGTAGTGATTGAACCATTTGAAAGGTGGGGGCTGGATTTTGTTGGTCCCTTTAGTCCTCCTTCACAAGGAAAGGAGCACATTCTTGTGTGTACTGATTATGTGACAAAGTGGGAAGAGGTGTAGGCTTTAACAAATGCCACTGAAGAAGCAGTTGTTGATTTCCTTTGGCACAAAATTATGATGAAGTTTGGTGCACCAAGGAGTATAGTTTCATATCAGGGGCCACAATTCATGTCTAATATGATCTAGGCCTTCACAATGTACTATCAGATCAATCATAGGAAGTCATCTCCCTATCACCCACAATCAAATGGACAAGTAGAAGTAACAAACAGAGAATTGGAAAACATCCTTACCAAAATAGTTGAATCAGGTAGAAAAGATTGGGTAAAGAGAATACCTAAGGATTTTTGGGCATATAATATAACTTGGAAGACTACAACAGGGTTTTCACCATATGAGTTAGTCTATGGGAAAAATCCCTTGTTACCTATTGAATTTGAACTACAAACATTGAGGACAGTAGCTAAAGTGGGTATTGAGTTGGATGCAACACAAAAGGAAAGAATTCTTCAACTCAATGAATTGGATGAGTTGAGAATGGAAGCACTTCAACAGACAAAGATAATCCAAGATCAAAGGAAGTAGTGGCATGACACACATATCAAGAAAAGAAAATTCAAGGTAGGAGATTGGGCATTATTGTTTGATTCCAAGTACCAATAATTCAAGGGAAAGTTGAGAACCAGATGGTTGGGACCCTATCAGATTTAACATATATTTGAAAATGGCTCTATTCAGCTACTTCTCATTGATGGCAATAGAAGGACACTTTTGGTCAATGGACATAGGCTAAAACTTTATAGGAAGCCTCCTACTAGGGATGAATTCTTGAAGCAGATTAGACCAGACAAAGAATTTGATCATATGGAAGAACCCAGTTCTTCCAAAATGATCAAATAATCAGATGCATGGATCTAAAATAAAGGGAAGAGAATGAAAACCAAAAAATGGCATTCTCTTCCCCCCCCAAAAAAAAAAAAAAATAAAAATAAAATATAAAGGGAAATAATGAAAACCAGTAAATGGTGTTCTCTTCCCCAAAAAAATATCTCAAAGATAAATTGAAAACCAACAATGATGATTGGTCTCCTCAATAAATGGCTAATGCAAAATAAAAAGAATTTGTTTGAATTCCAACTATCTTTTCTAATTGTTTTTCCTTTTTCACTTTTAGGAATGATGAGTCATCAAGATGGAGGGATTACATCAGAAAAGGATGGTAATTATGTCTTGAACTTATTAAAGGTTAAATTAAAAGTTTGCATGTGTGATTAGACTTGGTTTAAAAGGTCGGTATGATGAGTCATTTATTGTGTATTATGATTAAAAGCAAGTAATCATGAGGTTGATGTTGATAGAATAAGAAAGTGGTGGCACATTTATAATTACCTATCATTTGGGTGGAATAAACAAAGTTGAGAAGTAGTTGCAGAAGAATTTTGGAGAGGAAGTAGAAGAATTGTATTTGAATTCCACAGCTAAACCCATCAATTCCGTAGATAAACACAACAGTTCCGTAGCTAAATACAATAGTTCCACAACTAAATCTAGTAGTTCTGTAGCTAACTCTGAATTTGAAGAAAGAAGAATTTGAATCGTCCTCTTTTATATGGGGATTAAAAAGAAGTCAGATCCAGAGGATGATACCCAACTTCTTGTAGATGAAGAAGTGGAAGGCCATTTTTGGATGAGCAGGGTGGCTGGAGTTCCTGAAAAAGTTCTCAAGGTACAATGATGAATTGGTAAGGGAATTCATTGTAAATTTAGAAGAATCCAGAACTAAAGTTAGAAGCATTATAATTCCTTTTACTATCAATACAATGAGTAATGTGTCTGGAATACCAATTGTGCAAGTCCCAAATCCTATCAAGGGAACCCTTAAAGATCTGGTGGAAACCTTGATACAAGAGGGGGAATCTAAGCCCCAATATATCTATAACACCAAGAAAATCATAAAGGGGGTCAGAAGGACCAGCTTTCCCAAACCCTTTGACAGGGTAGCATTTTGGGTAGTTAAGTATTTAACTTGTGATGGTCAATTTGGGACTGTGGGAAGAGAAGTCCTTAAGATGTTAATATATCTTAGGTATGGGAATTCAAAACCAGAATATATAGTAAATATTCTAGGATTCCTTTTTGAATCCATCCAGACAATGGCTTAGAGGTATTCCTGGGGAGTTGGAACAATCAGACATCATGGGTTAATCCATTTGGTATGCCAACACCATTTTCTTTCGAAGAAAAATGGAGAAGAAATATGGGAAAAGTTTCTTAACAAGTTTAAGAAAAACCCTGATATTATCAGGAGGGGAATACCAACCCCTTTTTCTCCTACAAGTAATTTGGAGATTGATGCCCCTGTAGAGGAAAAGAAAGGAAATAGGTGGGGTAATGTACCAAAAAGAAGGAGATCTGAAAGAAGGATTAAAGCTACAGAATCTACTGTTCCTGTCAAAGAAACTCCTTCCTTTGCAACAGTGCCAGGAGAACTAATATTTGTCTCTAATAGTGATAGTTCACCTAAGATAGAGCATGAAGTAAAATTCAGAAGAAGCTCTAGGAGGAAACCCATTTCCAGACATTTTGAAGCTCCCCAAAGAAGAAGAGTTCATAAGAGATCTAGGGAAATTCCAAAAAAGATGGAAGAACATGATGGGTTGGAAAAAGAAGTTGTTGATATTTTGGACAGCATGTCCATGACTTCTCCTGGAGCAAGCCAAACTGAGATGGAGAAGGGAGATGAAATATTTGAAGAACATGATTTTCAAGAGTTTGGTGAACCAACAACACAGTCACATGAAGAAGAGAAATTGGCATCCTAGAAATGGAAAGGTAAATCCCCTTTGGTAGAAGAGGAATGTTCATTTCCCAATGAAATTTCAGAAAAGGAGGAAAAACAACATTTAAAACAAACTCTATTTTTGTCCAGAGCAGAACTCATCATCAGAGAGAAGGATGAGGAATTAAACTTCCTCAAACTCAAGTTTGGAATAGAGGGAAATTCTCATTGAGCAAATAATAAATCAGCCCACAAATAGGACTGAAGAAGTGACAATGATCAAACAACAGATGATTGAAAAAGAAGAAGAATGTCAATTTTCCAGAAGACCAAGTGTTATGTCAACAGTATATGCACAGAATGAACTAACTTACTGGCCACTCAAATATTTGTGGGATGATACCTGCAGGGAACTTAATGAATTCAAAACATCAAATGAGGACCTAAGAAACAAGATGAAAGAAGAAAAGAAAGAAAGTAAGAAATGGGAAGAAAAATTCTACAAAGAGGAAGAAGATAAATTTAAATGTCTTGTAAAAATAAAAATGGTTTGCATGATGAGTGAAAAATTACTTATGTACAGGAGACCTTCTCTTGCATACAATATCTTTTTAGAAGAACAATTTATTCACTGGAAGCTGTCAAGAATTGCATGTGGCCTTCCACATGAAATAAAAGATGAATTTGAGTTCATGACAACCTATTCCTCAGCTAGTGCAGAGCAAAAAAATATTCTCTATGAATTCTATCTCTGCAATCTTATGTTGGAAAAGAACACTAGCTTTATGATCAATTTGTATGTAGGGGAAAGCCAACTGAATGCATTTGTTTCTATTCTTCAAAATCAGGTTGCATGGAAAGAGAGAGATTCTGAGCATCTATTAAAAGCCAGTTCATCTGGTCTTTGCATGAGGGCTCACTATGGTAAACCATCTTCCTTCGCTATACATTTCAGATCCCATGCTTTTGATAGTCAGTTCAAGGCACACTACCTAGCTAGTTTATAGAAAAGTATTTATGCCTTCACCTCTTATGAGGAGGATAAATTTGAAGAGATTTATGATGGATGTTTGAAAATATAGGAGTTTCTCACAGTTGCATTGAGAAGAAGAGAAGTGATATCTCCCACAAACTTAATATGGAGCTTAGAAAGAGCTAAAGCCTTGTGCACACTAATCCCTCAGGTCAATGAAAAATGTAGGGGCATATGGATGGGAATGAGAACAAGGCCTCCCCTTCTTCTCACTCCCATGTCTCCATGGAAAAACAAAGAGCCTCAAGATCCCACTCAATTTGAGGAATGGTAGAGGAAAGTAGAAGCAGGATCAGGGTATATTACTTCTGAACTAAAACACTGGGATATTCAGTTTCAGCCATTTGACATGAGTAGTCAATTGGAATACAGAATACACAACCCAAGATTTGAAGAGTAAAGTTTGTAAGGGGACTTACAAACAAGTAAGTACGGGGGAGATGATAAGGCCAAAATATGTCTCGTTAATGCACAATTAATGATCTTATTTTACTCTCCTTTTTATCAAGTTTGACTGCATTTTGTGAATTTTGTTTGATCTAATGTAAGTTAGGATGTAATTGTCCATCTTTTGTTGAATTTAGTTCTAAAGTTTAAAAGCTCTGTAATTCCTAACAAAGTGTGTGGAAATTTAGTTTTTGTAATAAAATAGGTCATAATCAGTCAGAGAACGGAGTATGAAGTGATCAACATGTTTTTGGGAGCCTTGGCTTCAATACGGCTTAGTTCCGGAACTTCCAGACTTAGTTCTGGAACTCTATCACACAATTTATGAGCTCTATCACTTAGTTCTGGAACTTTCAGACTTAGTTCCAGAACCCCAACACTTAGTTTTAGAACTCCTGCGTTTAGCTCCAGAACTTTCACGGTTAGATCAAGAAGTTCCCCTTTAGTTCTGAAACTTCTCCAAAGTTACAGAACTAATGGAATCTATTATTTTGATGACATCCAATGATAGAGAAATCAATGAAGCCTTTCAATCAGGAGTAAATCAGAAGATTTTTGATTCTTCATACTCGAATATCTAGGGATAACTTATCAGACAACTATATGTCCAGCAAGGTTCTAAATTCAACATCTATTTTGGGCATAATTTGGTTCCATCTTAATCGATAGAACAACTATGGTTGTAAATGCATCTTTGAAAGAAATACATATATAGAGACCTGTAGATAGATTAAAGATATAAAATACATATACAAACATATAGAGATAACGAGACAGAAAGATTCATCACATTTTTGTAAGACATAATATTTCAACAATAAAATAGCCACTTCGTTTTGAGAGAATATTTCTTGGTCAAATCTTGATTCAAGGTGGAGCAAGGGCCTACTCCTCCAAGAACTAGGATTCTCATTTCATTGGTATTTATATTTCTAAAGCAAATAGTGTAGATCTGTTAATTTTGTAAATGTCTTGGATTCTTTAAATTACACTCTATTATATACTTGTCCCTGTAGGTGTTATAGACTATATTTTCATTTCCTTACAAGATTTTCACAACATTTTTAACTGTGTGTTTATTTCCAAGCAAAGTGTGTTTACTTCTGCATTGTGTGTTTATTTCCAACAATCTATTTATTCTTGTACGTGTGTTTATTTCCAGCAATTCATTCCAGTAATGAGTGTTTATTTCAGCAACATTTCTTACAACATAGAGATAATAAGGCTTTGGACATGGAATCCTAAAGACACTACAAAAACCCCCAAAAATAAAATAACAAATATCTACATTCAATTACTAGATCAATAACGACACCCATCACTTGTTTTGGCTAGCCATCCTTGTTTATGCGCACCTTGATTTCTGCCAAGTACATCTCCTTTCCCATTGCAAGGCAGAGTTATAGAGTACATGCAGTTGGTCCTCTTTTGGGGCTGCATTCTCCTATCAGCGATGTCACATGCACCTCCAAAGAGGGGGGCATCATTTGAGGGTTTACATACTAACACAAAAAATTTACATTGGTTTAGTAAAATGCCCTTTCTGCCCTTGGAATTGTGGGTTTACATACACCGAGTGGGTTCAGACTAGTCTGTGAAACCCATACACAATGAATTTTATAGGACATGGTGTCCTTAGCATTTTTGGGAAGCAGTTATAGGATTAGAGGTTGAAGTGGGTGTGTCTCTCTACACTTCTTTGGAAAATGGTGTCAGATCTCCCAAAAAATTAGGATGATATAGAGCTCTCTTCACACATTTCAGCAAAAGTGATTAGAGCTTGGAAATCAATTAGAGCTTGGAGGACACTGAGTATTTCCTCCCTACACTTCTTTAGCCAAGGTGGCATGAGATTTCCCAAAAAAAAAATCATTACATGATATTCTTCTACACCCTTTCTCTCGACATAGATCAGGTATGCATGTTCCATTTACATGTTCCTTTATCATATTCTAATTTTTTGTATTTTACACATTTCTATACACATGCACATTTTATATAGAGTTTTTACACACATACATATTTGGCTACTTGATCATTTTCTCCTTGTAGGTCCGGCCGTATGAGAAACAAGCAGTGAAATTGGGGGGTAACAACAACAACAACATCAACAAAAACATTTCACGATGACACATGCTTTAGTAACCATGTAGGTACACTACACATCGCAACAACTAGACACACATTCCACTCTAGGTTCACTCTCATCACTTTTTCTATGCACATTTTTCATCTTTAGTTTCTACGCTCTTTCATCTTTTTATCATTCCACTCTTGAATCTAGTTCTTTAGCACGTTTCTACTACACTCTTCATGGACATTAGGTATGCATATCTAATTACTTTATGTTATCGAGCTTTCAACTCACCAACATAAAATTGGGGAAAATGTAGTCACAAAATCATGCACATTAGACATTATTTAGCCCGGTTTCATACTAGTACTTAGAAGGTTCTTGAGTGAAGAAAGTACTAATTAACCCCCTTCTTTTGGCCATCTTATTTTATTTTATTTCATCATTCTCGCACCTTATCTTCTATATGCCTAGTCATTTTTGGTCGTTTCCCGTAATTTTAGTTGTAACTGGGGCGCCTAGGCATATACTGGGGTGCCTCGATCCCACCCGGGGTGCCCCGATCCTTTTCAAAATTTCCCACCTCTTTTTGGGCCTCTTGTAGCCATTTTTCACCTTTATCTTTTTTCTATTCGTCCATGTCTGGGTTAATTACGAAATTAGACCAAGAGAACCCTATAAATATAAAGTTATGAGACCATAATGAGGGGCCTAACATCATCTACTACTATCGTTCCATCTAAGTTGTGTCACTTGTATCCACATAGTTGCAAACATCAAGGCTAGGAGATCTACATCAATACACACTTCATAGGGGGAAGGATTCTATTATATTCCATGCACACATGTTATTACATTATCTACATTTAGTTATTGATCGTTATTGATCACTACTTCACATAGTGCAAATGGCACAAGAGCACTTAGGGCATGACATGCACACACACACACACATCAGAACTACATTTGTGTCTGAAATGTAGTGAAATGCTCAGAGTAGTAAGCTCACTATTGTGGCAGTTGAGGTCATTCCGACCCATTCATTTGCATCTTCTTTTTTAGGGTTTTGATACTTCCTTTTGGGTCTTTTGTAGGTCATTATTTCTCTTGGAATATTTGATACATTCGGCATAGTGTAGGAAATCCAATGCGACAGATAATGAAGGTTATAGAGCATCTTGTGACCCTAAGAAAATCAAGTTTTGAACTTTTTTAGATACTAGGGAACCTGTTTTTACATACCAGGGTGCTCCTAGGTGCCCTGATACCTCCCTGGGAAATCCAGTCTATTCAGATCCTCTAGATCTAGCCTTCTCCTACTCGCAGAATTTCTAGTTAGACTTGCGACACTCTGCGATAGTCATCTATAACCAGTTGAGTTCTTTCCTTACCTTCTCCTTATATATTAGGGTTTCATTTCTATTAGTTAAATTATTTAATTAATTTATGCTATTTTAGTGCATTTATTTACATCGCTTATGTCCTCATAGATTAGATTAAATATCACTATAATTCTCCCAGTTTAATTAATTTTAGTTCATCATCAGGTTACAAGAGAATTCTACGGACATAGTGTGACATACAAGCGATCAAAAACGAAGGTTAACATCCACCTTGTAACACTAGAAAAACCAAATTCTGAGCTCTTGCGCAGTCATAGGCGCCTAGCAGAGGTCTCAAATACCTAGGTGACCTAGCCCCATTCTAGGCACCCTGGTCTAGCTTATTCAAATAGTTGTAAAATTTTCTGAGCACAGTTGCGACAATATTCTCCTCTTGTCATCAGTTTTCCAATTCAAAACACTTCAGGATTAATTTTATTAAGCTAAACATGCAACCTAATCTAAATGATATAGTACTAATAAATAAATGATGAAATTAAATACAAACATATACCAAAGAAAATTAGGCAATAAATAATGAAACCCTAAGTGCAAAGAGGGGAAGATAAACCTTAGCTGATTTGCAGTGACATCTGGAGTGTGCCAAGTGGTGACCAGGTGAACGAAATGATAGGATCATCATACAAATACTCAAAAAATTACATATCTAGAGAAGGAGGATGGACTGGGGCACCTGGAGAGGGATAGGGGCACCCGTGGGTTCCTGAGTCATGATTCTGGGCACCCTGGTCTATGGAAATGATCATAAACCCAACTCTGGGGTGTCGCAAGTTGTTCACAATTACTTGTATTTATTCTCTCTGAGGTAGAACCAAGATCACCGAGGTTGCTAGAAACCTACAAGGAAGAATAAACATGAAAAACCGTCAAATGGACATCAAATCCTATAAAATAAGGGTGCAAAATGAGGGGTCATACTGTCCTCAGCTACCATAATGATGGAATTACAACTAAGCACTACACTATATATCAGACCTAATGTAGTTCTGTGTTTATTTGTGGAATTGTGCCCTAGGTTGTTCTTCTGCATGTCACGCTTGGAATAGTGAGCAAGTAGCTAGATGTAGAATGTAGTAAATGTGTGCACGGAATAGAATGAACTTCCCTCCTATGAAGTGTATGCAGAAAACCAACGCTTGTGTCCCTTGTGATGGAGCTATATGGATGCAACGGAGCTCTTAGATGCCTTGATGGATGTAACCTTAGGTGGCGATAGATAATGCTTAGTGTTTGGTCCTTTATTATGATAACATAACTTTATATTTATATGATTCTTTCACTTGAATTTTGTAATTAACCCCAAAAACTCCAAATACCAAAAATATAAGATGCTCAAATGGATAGAAATGACCTAAAAAGTGAGAGTAAAGTACAAAGGGGACAAGGGCACCTGACACTAGTGTCCTGGCTAAGCGCTGGTGTCCAAGAAGACAAATGCCAAAGATTGAAAAAGCCAGATTGAGCAAGTAAGGGTTCAAGACTGAAAGTAACAGCATAAAGGAAAGAAAGGTGCCCAAAGACATGGGTTGATTAGTAATTTTATTGCTTTGGAATCATATCAACAATAGTATGTAATCAGGACTAGATAATTACCCAAAGTGTGTGATTGTGTGTCTACGTAATTGCGAAATCAACTAAGTCTTCTATTTTCTCTCTCGCACCTAGGGTTTTATACTTACTTTTCTTATTGTTTGTGTTGTATATGTGCTTTATCACTTTATTATCATACGTGACTCTACAATATATAAGGTTTAATAATTTCTATATTTGTTAAATTAGATGATTTAGAAGGGAATTGGTAGAATTTGAAAGGGATAATTTAACCAATAAGAAGGCTTATTGATTAAATAGAAGGTTAAAGGGATTAACTAACTAATAATGGTTAATTAATTAATTAAAAGAGGATTATAACTAATGAAGTGTTGTTAATTGACATCCAAGATGGGGGAAGGCTAGTTAATTAATGAAGTGTCATTAATTGACTGAAATGAAGGGGAATGTTAGCTAATTAGTGGGAAATCACTAATTATAATGAAATTATAGAAACTAGGATAAGAAGTGTAATTTTAATATTAAAACTGCGTAGTTAGATTTAGGTTTCTACATTTTCCCTCTTTAATGTGGTGTAGCGCAAACAATGCCACTTCAAAGATAGTAGATAATTATAGACAATTAAATTTCGTAAGAATAGAAAAATTAGTAGAATGGATGATGTTTCCCTCTTGAGTGTCGATGGGGTGATAAAAGAGGTCGATTGACAATTGAAAAGAAGAAAGAGAAGATCACAATAGAAGAAGAAGAAGACAATGAAGTGACTTAGATTCGAACTAAGCCTGATAGGCCATTATTCAAAGTGATTGATTAGAAAAGAAATCCTAGGCTTCCATGTGTGGAAGAAACAAGAGAGGGTGGGGGATGAAAATGATCCCTATCACCCTAGATCTTGTAGTAGAAAAACTCATAACAAGGAAGGGATTCGAACTAGGCCTTGTTGGTCATTGTTGGAATCGATAAAAAGAGTAGGATCTCGTGCCTCAAGTGGAAGAAGCAAGGGAGGGGGGAAGAATTGGAAAATGATAGGTAGAAAGTTAGTTAGAATGAAAACAAGAAGATATATGGAGAATGGGAAGATCACAATGTAGCTAATAAACCATCGGGCTTGAAAGTAACTATTTATTTGATATAAGCATACAAAAAAGTGTAAAATGACATGAAGAGCCATAATATTGATTTTTGTTCATTGCTAAAGGATTGACTCAAAGCAAAATACATAAAGCAATGCAGTACGAGAAAGTAAACAAGCATACCAACAAACAAACAAGCACAAACAAACATACTCAAACAAACAACATTCAAGAAAGTTGCACCAATGTTTTTGTTATCCAGCTTCAGTTCCCAAATGTTTGAGTTATAAAAGGGTTAAAATGGTGCCCCAAGTAAGGATACATGCAAGGGGAATAAATGAAGGACATAGAAGTCCTATGAAAAAGCAACGTGCACTATGAAACTGCCTTGAGAAATGATATATGCAAGGGAAGACATACATAACAAGCAAACCAGCTTTGTTAATGAAGGAAGATCAAGATGATCCACATGTCAAGTGCTAGAACAAGCAAGCACTAAAGTAAGATGTTTTGTAGGATAGTTTTCAATGTTTGAGGATGTTGTGTCTTGTGAATGTTTAGGATGTTTTATGTTTACTAATTTTTGATTTTGAAGGTTTTACCAATGTTTTTGGATTTTTGAGGTTTTACCAATGTTTTGGATTTTTGAATGTTTTACCAATGTTTTTGGATTTTTGATGTTTTACCAATGTTTTTGGATTTTTGAATGTTTTACCAATGTTTTTGGATTTTGAAGGTTTTACCAATGTTTTGGATTTTTGAATGAATGTTTTTGGTTTTGTGAAATTTTTAGGTTTTTTGAAAGTTTTCTGAAGCTATGTACAGGAAAATGAAGATGTAAAGATGCCCCCAGCGAGAGGTGAGAATTTACAAGGGAAAATCCCACACATATATACAAGAGTAGGATCATCTGGATCAAGGCCAAAAAGGATAGGCTCAAAAAGATTTCAAACACAAGTGAAAGAACTAGCTTAGGAAAAATCGATCATGCCCCCAAGGTGTGAGATGCTTGTGAAAACCAAATCCTCCTAAGGCATTGAAAACTAGTTTTCACCAAAGGACTTGTCCAAAGTGCCACAATTGCATGGTTTTCACATTTGGATGAATTTATTTCTCTTTAATATTTTTTATTTTTTTGATTTTTTTGATTTTTTGAATGCTCCCAAGCTCAGGAATAGAAATGCTTGAGATGCATGATATTCATAGGTTCTCAAAGCTCTTCACCATCAGGATATGCAAGCTTATAGGCCCCGAAACCAAATTTAGCCACCACAATGTATGGCCCTAACCAGTTAGGCTCAAATTTTCCTTTCTTTTCACGCTCTTTGGTGGTGTTAAACTGGTTTTCCTTAAGCAAAATATCACCTACCTCAAATTCATGAGGGATGATAAATTATTGTAGCCTGCATAGATTTAATTCTGATACACTTTAAGATGATCCAGGGCATGAAGGTGATTTTCATCAAGGAGTTCAAGCTTTGCTAGCATGGTGACTTTGTAGTCCTCGTCCTTATCCAAATAGTCTCGTAAGGATATTCTCAAAGATGGAGCTCGATGTCTATGGCTATAATGGCTTTAGTACCAAATAAAAAGGAATATGGGGTTACAGCTATAGGTGTGCAGATGGAAGTACAATAGGCCCAAAGGGCATGATGGTTTGGAGGTACTAATTACGACCTATTTTACCAACCATTTTCTCCATAATCCATACAAGTGTTTTATTGGTGGCCTCACCTTTCCCATTACCTTGAGGGTAATAATGTGTAGACCACTTTTGGATAATTTTAAAGCATTGACACAAAGCCTTCACTTGTTTCTTTTTTAATGACTTACCATTGTCAGATACAATGGCAAAGGGATGATGTAACGACAGATGATATGGTTCATGATGAACTTGGAAATCTGATCACCTGTAACATAAGTGAGATGAACAACCTCCACCCATTTGGTAAAGTACTCAGTGGCAGTGATAATGTGTTTGTGGCCGTCATATGAGGTAGGGGTGAGTTTTCCTATAAGATCGAGCCCCCATTTAGAAAACGGTCATGGTGTTATGATAGGTTGTAGTGACTGAGACCATGCATGGATCAAATTACCATGATTTTGACATAGGAAACATTTATTCACATACTGACAATAATATGTTTCCATAGTAGGCCAGTAGTATCCACTCATAGGATTTTCTTCACAAGAACCATGCCACTAGTATGAGCCCACAGATTCCTTCATGCACCTCTTTGATTGTTTGGATAACTTATCTTAGAGTTAAGGAAACGTAAAAGAGTCCCATCATAACAATGATAGAGAGTGCCCCCAAGTAGGGTGTAACGGGTTATTCATTAGATAAGGTTTAATTTTTTGGAATGGGAGAGGTTGGGAGGGAAGGTACCATCCTACAGGTAATTATAAATGTCAGTGTACCAGGGGGAAAAGGGACCAACAACTTCACATACCAAACATGATTCTGACATGTCATAGTCCAACATCGTTAGATGATCAACAAGGAATGGAAATTATCTGGATATCTGGTGATAAGCATAGAAAGGATCTAATGGTATCCATATCATATGTTGATTGGTTTTGTATGTGTGTAACTTGATGGAAGGAAATCTGGAAAAAAATACTCTTTTAGGGTGTCCACCATGCATTTATATGGGATAAGCTTATTATCTTTGAATTTTTATTCTGCATTCACCTGTTTGATGATCAGTTGGGAGTCACCAATAACCTCAACTTGTTTGATGTTCCATTTGATAGTGACTTTAAGTCTTACAATGAGAGCTTCATATTCGGAAATGTTGTTTGTACATGGGAAGTCGATTTTGAAAGCTTGTGGGATGATATCTCTTGTGGGAGTAATAAGGATTACTCCTACTCTTGAGCCATTAAATGTGAATGACCCATCAAAATACAACTTCCAGGTTGATGATTCTTCAATATATAAAACAAAATCATCTAACAGATCCAGACTTAAGGGTTTCATTCCTTTAAAGTGATGCTTCAACCAGTTGGTCTACCAACACTTGTCCTTTCACTACTTTTTGACTAACATATTCAATGTCAAACTCTTGCTCAAAAAAATAATCCAATTGGTCATCCTTCCTTTAAGTGCCAATTTTGACAAAAGGTATTTGAGAGGGTCAATTTTAGAAATTAGCTCAATATGGTGGTTCAAAAGGTAATGTCAAAGTTTTTGAAAGGTGGAAGACCACAACCAAGCATGATTTTTCAATTTGTGGGTAATTGAGATCATATGTGATTAAGGTGTGACTAAGATAATAGATGACTCTCTCTTTATGTTGGGCATTGTACTGTGCCAAGAGTGTGCCTATAATAAATTGGGTAGCATATATGTATAAAAACAAAGGTTCACCTAGGGTAGGTGATACAAGAACAAGTGGATTTTCCAAGTATTGCTTGAGTAAAGGAAAAGGCTTGTTGGAAATCTAGACCCCAATGAAAATCAACATCTTTCTTGAGTAGATGGGTGAAGGAATGACACTTGTTTGCAAACTACGAGATGAATCTTTGAATGGCCTAAATTTTACCTTACAGGTTGCACAACTTGTTTGAGGTTATTAGGAGGAGGCATCTCAATAATAGTTGTGACTTTAGCATGATCGAACTTCAATTCCATGTCAAGACACAATGAATCCTAATTGTTTACCTAAGATGACTCCAAAGACACACTTCTTAGGATTCAAATAGACCTTGTAATCCTAGAGTTGTTCAAAGATGTGATGAAGGATCACCAGATGTTCTACTCTAGTTTTAGATTTTCTGAGGATATCATCAACATAATCCTCTACAATGTCATGTAATATGTCATGAAATATGATAGTCATAGCTCTCTGGTATGTTACTCTTGCATTTTTAGGCCAAAAGGCATGACCTGACAGCAAAAGGTTCCCTAAGGACTAGTAAAGGTGGTTTTTTGTTGGTCCTCTTCCATAATCTTTATTTGATTATAGCTAGAGAATTTATCCATAAGGGATAAAATTTCGTGGCATGTATTAAAATTGATAATCATGTCAATGTTTGGAAGGGGAAAGTCATTTTTAGGACATGTCTTGTTGATGTCCCTAAAATTTGTACCAATCCTTATATCAATAGGTTCTTTATAAATAGGCACTACATTGGAGATCCATTTGGAGTAATCAATAGGCTTGATGAATCCCACTGCTAATAACTTTTCTAGCTCCTCTTTGACCAAAAGAGCCACACGCGGATGCATTTTACATAGTTTTTGTTTGATTAGCTTTGTTGATTCATGCACAACTAAGTTATGCACTACTAAAGAAGGATCTAATCCTGACATGTCTTCATAGGACCAACTAAATACATCTAAAAATTCTCAAAGGAGCATAACAAAAGTTTTTTGTTCATGAGCTGAAATAGAAGCCCCAAGTTTAGCCATTCTAGGCTCATCTTCTGTACTAATGTTGATACCAATAGTCTCCTCTACAAGTAGTTTAGATCCATCCTCCATATGTTTAGGATCAGGGGGAGATTGAGTTCTTTCTCTAAGGGCGTCTCAATGAGATTTTTACGCATAGGTTGGTCACTTTTTATATCCTTTTTTTTTTCTATTTGTTTGTTTGTGAGTGCGTCAAAGAGGTTTTTAGTATGGGACTTGGATCTCTTCTTTTGATGAAGCTTTTGAGAAGATATTTTTCCCTTGTTCTCTTTTTTACTTTTTCTAACCACAGAACTCAACCTCCTCCCAAAATACGTGTATGCATCAAGGTTGATAGAGAAACCCTTCTTGTGGTCACCAATAGGAATGTCATCAAGCAAACCCATGAATTCACCAATTATTTCATCATTCTAAAATAAATTAATTAGTATGTCGTTGTTGGTCCCAGTTAACAAGGGAAGGGTGAACAAGGTCTAATTTAAGAGTGGAAGGGGACAAGGTTAAAATAGTTCATGTCAGAGAATAGGTTGGTGGAAGAAAGGTCCTTGTAAAGGCTACAAGGGGAATCTTTTTCCCTATCATAATTTGAAGATCTATCCTCACTCTCAGAGGAGGTGGCTCAACTTCTGTAGGATGAGACCCATAAGACCAAATACCAACTCAGTATCTATCCATTTTCTCATGTGCCGGAAGAGGTTCTCACACACCTTATTCATTTATGCCACACCCATATCCTTGGTATCCCATATCATACATCATCTTATTAGGGATGACATAATCTGGGGATTGATAGCATGAAGCCATCCTTTTATCAGGGGATTGGGATGTATAAGTGTTATGCATTTTATCATTTCTCATCAGGAATGAAGGTGTCAATACTGCAAACTGAGGTCATTCAGCTAGAGGCCACTGGGAATGAAGGTGTCGATAGCCTAGGCCTACCATGTTTTAGGTGATAGGGGAAGATTTGAAATGAGGAGGGTTAGTTGGAGATTGTATTCCCCGCAGTTAGTAGGAAGGACTTTCATTTCCCATGAAGAAATTGGGGATATGGATGTGGAGGCACCGATTTCATGCAGGCATAGTGTATCAGAATTGATGCGGGAGGTAAGAGCCTCTGATTGAATCTTGACAGCTATTTCCATAGAAGGATATTCATATATTGCAGGGTAATAACCAGATAATGCTCTACAATGTGCAAAGGGTTGTGGGTCCCCAAGAATGGAAAATGTTTGTCCTTCGTGATAAAGTTTGATACACTGGTGGAAAGTTGAGGGAACAGCCTACATGGCATGAATCCATAGGCGACCGAGGAGACTATTGTAGGGTAGTTCCAAGTCCAGGACATGGAACTAGGTATCATGTGTAATGGGCCCAACTTCCATTAGTAAAGTAATTGTGCCTGCTTATTTTTTCTTTGCATTATCATAAGCCTTAATGGTGATTACATTAGGCTCCAATTCTGTGTCAATGCATCCCAATTGTCTTATGAGCTTCAAGGTACATATGTTAAGGCCTGATCCGTTGTCCACAAACACCCTTTTGATCTTTTTGCGAGTAACAATCACTTCAATATACAAAGGGATATTGTGTGTATGGTCATCCATTGGAATCTCATGTTGGCTAAAGGTAAGTTGTTCAGATGGAGCAAGTTGCACAACCAAGGTTTTGAAGTGTGAATGCATCAATGTCTATGGAAACTCTGACCCCTGAAGAGTTTTATAAAGGATATCTTTATGAACATTAGATATCTTGAGAAGATCAAGATAGAAATCTTGGTAGTTGTTTTCTCAAGTTGCTCAAGGAGATCATAATGATTATCCAAAGGATTAAGCAGAGGAGGTTGTGGAATGATAAGGCGAGCGTGTTGTGTTGCCACGAAACACTCTTGTGATTTAATCTTGATGGTTTTTACATGCTCAGTAATATGATAGACATTACTAATGAGAGATTTGAAAGGATTGGTTGTTCCAGCAACAACATGATTGGAATTTTTACTTTGGGAGGATTAACCTCGATCTAACTTTTGTTCCACATGTTTATGCTTAGGGAATGGCTCTTTATAGATTCCCAACTATTTGTTAGAGGTTTTTGTGGGTTCTAGTGAATCCATCTCAACATTTCCACTATCTATAAGGTCCTTAATGAAGTGTTTCAATTTCAAACATTAATATGTGGCATGGCCTTTGAAGCGATGATAGTCACAATATTCATAGTATTTTTACCATGATGGTTTTGGTGCATCGTCGGTAAGGGTGTAGTATTGGGGAATTTAACCATGTTGATCGCATCCAACTATTTCAAGATTGATGATAAAGAATATGTAAGTGGAGTAAACTCTCAATGTTTAACCTCAAGTTTGAGTGGTCCCTTAGAGATTTTCAAATGAGGGGTGTTCTGGACCACTTAGACATGTTTAGAATCAGTGATTCCATCACCTATGACATTATTATTTTTTTGAAAAACTTGAGTTTTTTTCATAAGTTTTGATTCATAATTGTCTCTTTGAAAGGGTTTTAAAGTCCCTTTAGCAAGTAAAGCCTTTTCAATCTGGCTTCCTTTCTCAATAACTTCTTCAAAGGTGCTTACACAATGCATTTGCAAGTGAAAGGCTATCTCAAGATGCAAGTTAGGTACAAAGATATTGAAAATTTGTTTCTCTAGAATAGAGCAAGGGAAATCGACTAGCTAACCCTCGTCATCATTATATGAAACCAATGAAAGTTTTCATTATTGTGTTGCTTTGGCGTTACAAAGGTCTATCATAGTGATATCACTTTCCACGTTGAATGAAAAGTGGTAGAAAAAATTCTCAGCTAATTCTGTGAATGTGAAAATAGACCCTTTGGGGATATGAAGAAACCATTCAAGTGCCTGGCCTCCAAGACTCATGGGAATAAGAAAATAAGATAATTATCGCTATATGCAACTTCCTGACAAGCCATGAAGAAGTCTTTGACGTGATCACGAGGATCACCTTTACCCCTATATTTATCAAATTTAGGGCAATCAAAACTAGGTGGAAAGGGAGTACGCAACATTTCCCAATTGAAGGGGTATGGACACAATTCTTCAAACTGATATTTCTTATTATGTCCAAGGTTATTTTCTTGAAAAATGGTAAGGGCATTTTTCATGGATTTCCACTCTTGGTCGAAATCATAGCCACGTAAAGGTGTGGCAGGTATGTATACGTGGTTAGACTTTGATGTTTCACCACCACAATTTTTAGTGTAATTTTCACATAAGTGACCTTAGGTTTCTCAGTATGTGTCAGCTCTACATGTGTCCCTGTGGACATGTGAAGCTAAGTTTTCCAATTGATGGCTAAGGGTTTGTAATTGTTGTATGGTAACCTCTTCATTTTGGGGTTTTGGTTGAGGTTCATGTGGAGGGTCTTATTCATGATCTTCACCCTCGATTCTAGCTTCACAGTTGGTTTGAATGAGTGGTATGTGATAGCCATTTGTGTTTTTAGGAGCTTATTCTTCTTCATTGTTTCCTTGGCTAGAAGTGGAAGCACGTCCATGGTTCAATATGTCCTCAACTATTGATAAGAGGAGGTTTTGTTCTTCTCCTCCATGAATCATGTTTGTAAGGATAGTGGGATCAAATTCAGGTGGTAATCTAGCCCCTAATTCTACTACTCATGCTAAAACTTGATCTTTGTTTTGGAAGAGGAAATTATCTATGCAACAAGGTCATACTCAAAGTTATCCTAGGGAGTTGTTCCCTCATCTCCACTATGGTCAATCAATGTTTCTTCTTCTGCTAATGGGTCTAAAGTGGTATGGAGGAAAGGATTGGATCCCATCCTTCTATGTGTCATTCTGTAATAGGTGGCATGATAGGAAAATGTTTTTCTAAGATTTGAAAAATGTGTGCAAGTGTCACAATGAATCTAGAAAAAACATAGCAGCGTAACAGTAGAAAAGTGAATGAATTTTCCAAGGGTATGAAATGTATGATGAAAGTCACCAAGGAAAATCTAGAAGTTCCAGACAAAGGAATGAATGCAAAGGAAACTGTTCCCTATGTTCAATTTTGTCTCAAAAATTGTTTGATAAGTAACAACACAATTTCAATATTTAAATCGAGTTTTAAGAAAACAATATTTAAGTATTAAAAAGGGGTTGAAGTGATTTTGACAGCGTAACAATGCAAGGTATACACTTAAATCAAGTTTAATACAAACAAGTTTTAAGTCCTGAAAATGTTGATATACAAATGTGAGCAACGTAATAATACAATTTCAATACTTATATCAAGTTTAAGACAACAAGATGTAAGTATTAAAAGGGGATTGACACAAGGAGAAGTGTAACAACAACACTTTCAACACTCAAATCAAGTTTGAAAGAAACAAGGTTTAAGTATAACAATGGGTCGATATAATGTGAGCAGTGTAACAATACAATTTGGACACTTAAATCAAGTTTAAGAAAACAAGATGTAAGTATAAAAAATGGATTGATATAATGCGAGCAATGTAACGATGCAAAGTTAGATCAAGGTGAGATCTTTCTACAAAACATCTCAATGTTGGTTTCAAGACAAACTACCAAAATTTGAAGATGTACCAACACACTTTCAACACTTAAATCAAGATTGTAAAGAGGAATGGATTTAAGTGGGTACAAAAGTGGTGGACACAATTTTGGTAACACTTCGAGTTGCTTTCTTTTGACCAATAATTTAAAAAAAAGAACAAGGGAATTTATGATTGGTGATGAAAAATACGTGTAACTTTGGCAGAGTTTCACCTTGTTTGATAACAAGGTAGAAACTAGGACAAAGTTTTGCGTTATAAGATTTGTGATGAAAGATATGTGTCACAACTTCAATGGACTCTCCCCTTGTTCGAAAAACAAGGTTTTGAATCTGAGGAAGTCTTTCTTTGTAATGGCTCTTTGAAACATGATTTGGATAATGGTAAAGTTGGCCCCAATGCCAAATGGCTCCCTAGGATTTTGTTCTCAACACTCACCAATAACTTGTCTAAGAGAGGTACACTTTTTTAGAATAAATCCTAGACAAAGGACCATTACCCCACAATCAATTTAATGAAAGAGGCCTCATACATACAACATTTAGCACTCCTCACAGGAATTTCTAGTCAAGTAGGTGATGGGGCACTTCTCGTTTCATCAACCAGATCCCTTAATGTGTTGAATACTTTGGGGTTCCTATGGTAATCCTCATAATGAGTTTTATGGCTTATGCCAAGGCACTTCCCATATTTTAAAGAAGATGGGTTTAAGCCCTTATTGCACCTACAAATACAGTGTGAGTAAATGGTGTGTTTTTTTAATCTTTGATTTAAAATGTGGTTTTGCACACCTTTGACAACCTACACACAATATATCAATATTTGTTTTGATTTTATTCTTTGACAAGTGAAAAGGTCATACGCTTACTCAAATATTAGTAGTTTTCCATGCAAACCACAATGTTTAGAAAGAGGATCAAGGTCATTTTTATTCTCAAGATCACTCGAAAGAGCAAGAGAAGAGCATACATGACATTTGATCCAACTGATTAGAAATGGGAAAATTTAATCAATGACAACAAGTGCAATTGAAAGATTGATTTTAAACAACTTAAATTTCAATTTTTTCCAAGTAAACCAAAATGTTAGAAATGAAGATGTATTTTATTCTCAAGATCGCTCGAAATCGCAAGAGAAGAACATGCACAACATTTGATCTAACATATACAAATGGAAAAACTAACATTTATCAAAATAAGTTAAGTGTTAGAAAATGATTTTTAAAGTAAAAATTAAAAATTAAAAGTCAGAAAACCTATAAAAACAGTAGGAAATACAAAAATTAGATTCTAAAAATTTCAAAATTTGAGCCAAAAATTTGACATAGAACGCTTGCACATGCAGTTTTGATGCTAGCGCATGGAAGGCTGAATGCTACTGCATGAAAATGAATTGACTTAACAAATATAGAATTACACAAGTACATGCAGAAGTTTTTAATGTAGTATGATGTGTGAAATCCTATGGCTAGCATGTGAAGGATAGACATGCTTTTAAGCACATGCAAGGTAAAAAATAACATGTCTCCAAAGGCTTAAAGTAGAACGCATGAAGGCTTCTTTGCAAACAAAATAAAAAAAATAGAGAACACTAGTGCAAGGAATGCTAAAAGTTGTGCATGTGACAAAGTTGAATGCAGATGTAGACAATAACAAACGCTAGCAGCATGAATCAAGTAAATAGTTAGGGCGTGAAACTTTAACGCAAGATGCAACAATAAAATTTAACACTAGCACAAACAGTCTGTGTTTCTCCAAAACAATGAAAATGGCCCATAAATGTCAAAAAACATAGATTTTTTTATAAAGATCAATTTTTGGCAACAATTTACCTCCTTCAGATACCTACAAGGAAGACTTAACACATGCAAACTCAACAAAATAAGTTAAGAAACAAATTATTTCAACATCTTCTAAAAAGAGGTTAGTATGAAAAAAAGAAACTTAACTAACAAAAATAAATAATGTGTGTGAGACAAAGGGGTGTCCCACCAGGCATGCCATATGTATGCATGTGATTGAAAGAAATAAGTTAATGAATAGGAAACTAACTCCAAGTAGTATTCAATAACAAAACTAATCTAACATAAACATCATGATAAAGCCATTAAAAGGAAAAGCTAACTAATGCATCTAACATTAAAAACATGAAATGTTAAACCATCCTTTGATTTTTTTATGGGATTTTAGATTATATGTACTCCTTTTGTTGAGTTGAATGTTGTTACGTGTGATCAAAGGAAGTTCTCCATGGAAGAGGAAGAGATCTCACCAATATGACTTAATTTCCATGTATGGTTCTTCTCTTACTACTCTTTTCTAAGTAGAAGATAGAAATGGTTGCTTGATCAATAAGATTTTCCAATATTGAAATGCTCTTATCATATGCAAATGTCTTACAAGGACATGATGTAAAATAGGTGTCAAGGTGTAAGATTGGAAGGAAGGTACTAGGTTGTTTATATAGCTTTCCATTTTGGGAGAAGCTTGCAACCTAGTGAATGTGGGATAAAGGTAAAGTAGAATTAGAAAGGGATAAGTATGATTAGAAGAGATTAATTAGTGATTAACAACTCATGGGAGTTGGAGGTGATTTAATTAATCAACTAGGATTAATTAATAGACCAAGATAAGCTTAAAAACCCATTTAGAGATGATTTAGAAGGAAATTAGTAGAATTTCCAAGGGTTTGAAAGGGGCATTTAACCAATAAGAAGGTTTATTGATTAAATAGAAGATTAAAAGGCTTAATTAATTAATAATGGTCAATTAATTATTTAAAAGATGATTATAACTAACGAAGTGTCATTAATTGGCATCCAGGATGGGGGGAAGGCTAGTAAATTAAGAAGTGTCGTTAATTGACCAAAATGAAGGGGAATGTTAGTTAATTAGCAGGAAGTTGTTAGTTATAATGAAATGATAGAAAATAGGATAAGAAGTGAAAAATTATTATTAAAAATGTGTAGTTAGATTTAGGTGGCTACACATTATAAGGGTGCAACCCTCACAAAAGCCCTTAGTGAAACAAACACAAGGTAAACTATGACCATATCATGTTTACTTAGGTTTTCCAAATAGTACATTTAAGGTGGCCAAATCTCTCATGTCATAGTTTGTTTATTCCATTTAAGTGAGTAAGTAATGCAATAAGAGAACTATTAGGAAAAAGGTGTGAGAAGGTGTATAACCGATCCTGGTGATCTGCCCTACCCACTACCATTGTATATTCATTGTGAAACTCTTTGATGGCCATAGAATCTAAAGAGAACTCAACCCTTGTTCCCTTACCGATGTGAGTGATATGGTACACTGATAAAATATTAGTTGAAAGTGGGGGAACACTTAAAACCTTTTTGAATGTCCATCCATTCACTTCAATAGACCCTCTTCCTACAACTACTGTCAAAGTGTCATCACCTAATGTTATAGAATACATGCTACATGGTTATAAGGAAGTGAAATCAACATGTGAAGAACCCATGCAGTGTAAAGCACTCGATTTTATAACCCATGAAGAAGTCGAATCTGTAATTACTACAAGAACCTCACCCTTTCCTTTCTCTTTGCCATTTTCCTTTTCTTTATAAGAATTTGGATTTGATGAATTTTGTTTGATGGAATCTAGATTAACTATGTTATTCTATTCTAGAATACGAGTTAGATGGTAAATATGTTTCTTCATATAATTGTGTTCATCACACCCATTTTCATTGCAATGGGAACACCTAAATTTCACCTTTTAAGGTTTAATTTTGGAGGAGGAATATCCAATGGTTATTTTATAGGGAGTAGGTTTTTGTTCCTTCTTCTTCTCTTGATACTTTTTATCTTGTATCTTGTCCTTGTTATTTGAAGTCTTTTTTTCCCATTCCCAACAATTAGAGCATGTGATTTTTATAACTTCAATGTACCCATATGTATCAACTTGTCTTGTTCCCATGTAAATTCAAAAAACAAAATCATTTAAAGATGGTATTTTTCATGTGGCTCCAGGAGCACTCTTAATAGCATACAAAGTAGAGACAAACATAGAATAATCTGGACCCAATTTGGATAGTATAGAAAGAACCAGATGATCATGCTTCTTCTCTACTCCACATTATTTTAACTGCAATCTTAAATATTTAAACTTAGTGAAGAAATGTTTTAGGGTGTCAAAAATACTAAGAATAAAACTAATGAGCATGTTCTCCAGTTCATGACATTTCATCACATCTTGCTTCCCAAAGAGGTTTTCCAAAGAGGTCCAGACTTCATTAGGTGAATCGAAAAACTCACCATGAAAGAGGAGATAAGGAGAAATAGATAGACATAACAACCCAAATGATTCATCACAATGGTTGTGCTACTTTACTTTTTCTGCATCATTTTTTGGCACAGTTTCAGTACCCATAATTATCCAATGCAGTCCTTTGATTCTCAAAACAAGTTAAATTTTAGACTTCCATGCGTGATAGTTAAAGGTCATGAGAATTGAGATTCTATTCACGTCCATTTAATGGAGAAAGAAAATTATTACAAAAATAGAAAGAGAATACATAAAGAAAGAGATGACACACAACACCCCCTGAAATTAATTTGAGTCATCCCACCCCAATTTTGGCACTTTAAAATTTTAGTGCGATTAAAAAATGGATGGTTCCAATGGAATGAGTATGATATAGCAATCAATTTTTTAAAAAAAAAACGGCACTCAAATCCGAGTTACCTATCAAATGTTAATACATATTCCATTTTCTACCATGAATGACCTATTTTAAATGTTTACACAAAAAAATAAATGAATTTTTTTAATAAAAATATAGTTTTAGCAAAAAAGAGAGGTGAGAATCAACCCAAAGGCCTCTCCAAGTTAATACTAAGTTTTAACAAATCAACCTACATAGTCCCATATGCATCTTAATGGAGAAATATCCTTTTGAGGGTAATAATAACAAACCAACTATTAATTTTTTTACATATATTTTAGTTTTAATAATTAAAGTATATAAGGTTATGGTTTTAACTTAGCTTTTGAAGGAAAAATCTTATCACGGTTGCTAAACCTGCATGAGTATTTGGTGTCTGTACACTGATTCGAAGGAAGCTGAGGACCAACTGTGTAAAGGCCACAAGCTACCAGGGAGAGGTGGTGGTGTTGATTTGGTTGGCACCGAGGATATCAATGATCACATCAAAGGAGTATAGATGTCAGTTGACTCCACGAAAAATAAGAGAGGATCAAGCCAATTAAACCAAAACCCACACAACAATCCTGAATAGTTCAAGGTGATGAACAAACCTCCAAAAAAGTAATGTACTAAAAGTCAATATTTCAAGTGAATAACATATAAATGAAAGATATTTTATTTACTAGTCCTTCACTCTGATACCATATCAAATAATACTCCAATATCGAGCAACTAGAAAAATAGAATGCACCGAAGCTTAAACAAAGTAAAATAAAAAAATGAACAAGAAGTTGTGAGAGAGAGAAATCAAATAATATCAATATATAAAAATGACCTTTTTTCCAAATCAATTGAGAAGCTCACAAAGTGAGGTGTACAAATAGGAGAGAGTAAATGTAACTCCCACCTAGAATAGTGGTCAAGGTTATTATAATAGGAATGTAACTGCCATACATGGAATAAAAGGTCAAAGAAGTAACTCCCACTAGTGTACTCATAACAGTAAAATAGTCAAATGTAACTCCCATTTGACTATGACACATACGTAAGCTAATTCCACAAGTGTTGGAATAATCCATGTGTAGGAAAATACCCCAAGGTAATAAAAGGAGATAAATAATATCCTACACTAACACTTGCTTCATCTCATTAAGTAATGCCTTTTGACATAATTATCATGTTGATAAACAATGGAGTCTAATTCAAACCATGCACTACATAAGCTTGTCTCATTAAGTAATTATTATATTTACTAGATAGTATAAACTATGTTACTTATGAACACAAATATGTTATCTTAGTCTATTTATCACCCCTTAAGCTTTAATGTTTTATGCTAGAAACTTAAATTGTTATTTTTTAGTAATTTACCCCACATATAAAGGACTGGATAAATGTGTTGTTTGGTAAATATCATGACTTGTCAATACATCTCTCTCTATTATGCAATGAGTAATTCTAGCAATCTCGTCTAAATGAGAATATTTGGCGGTGATTAGGATGTATACAAAAATTACTTGAAAAGTGGGTTGAAATTAATTTTGAAGAGAGTTACATCTATCATACAATAAAGATGGGTCACTACATTAAACTTCATAAAATGACAAATAAAATAACACATATAGGTACATTATTGCATTTATGACACAAATAATGATCGGAGGGGAAATATATTGAATATATAAGAGAAAAAATATATTCTATTTATGAAGCATCCCCATGCCAAAATAAGATTTCAATATTTTAAAGAGCATCTAGCATTTACTACGTGTTGCATCCTATTAAAATGATAAAGGTTGGGATGCTTGCATACATTAGATTGCTTAATGACTTGCACTAAGTGTTGATTTCAAGACTTTTTCCTAAGCAAATCTCTAATAGATACAACCCCCATATCCAAACCCAATTTCTTACTATTTTGTAAATTTTTGATTTCATTTTAAGGCTTGGATATCTTCCCATTCATTAGTAATGAAATCAATAAAAGTGACTAAGGTGTAGTTTTCTAATGATTTGCAGCAAAAAAAATGAATATTATATGAGGTTTTAAAGATCAAAACAACCTGGTTGCATTTGTCAAACATATTTATGCACATGACAGAGGGATCCATTTCCATACTCATTATAGAATTGGTCTTCCATTTCCATATGCATGGCATTTTCATACTTAGTATGGAAATGGTTAAGTTCACAACAAAGGTTCAGTCTTATAGGTTTGATTTTCCTTTGTATATGTAATAGTGTAATCTAATTTCAAATTAACTTGATGAAATAACGATCACTATACCTCGTTTAAGACAGATTTTAATTTAACATGTAAAGGATGATCAATGTGATGATATTTTTTTCGTGTATGGGCGTTCCAAACTCCCACGGGGATCTAGATCCTGTAAATAAAAAATAGTAAACAAAAATATATTAGATGGATAAATGGTGAGCTTCTTGAAAAAGGTCAGTCCCAGGAGTCAACAGATTTCCTTGTGTGGGTGTCATCTCACATGTCAATTAATATTTTGATAAGCAGATAAAAAAGCATATAATGTTTTTCAATGTTTTATCACAAGATAATACGATAACAATAAGAAATCAATGATTAAGATTAATTTCTAGGAGGAAGAGGAGGAATTAATTATCCCGCGTAGAAGGTGGTTAAAGCTAGTGTAATGACTATGTTAACTTATTCCAAGAGAGTGTTTCCCTCTTCTTCAGTAGTGTCAGATTCTTCCATGACGATTTCAATTTGATCTTCTAGGTTGTCAGGGTTTGGTGTGAACATGATCACACATATGGTGAGCTCATGCACAACGCTATTTTGTTCCCAATGGAATGGATGTGGGACAATTGTTAGGTCATAGACTGTAACTATGGGATGGGGAATTATAGGTAGACACATCTACATTATGGCCATGCTTGGCAAAGAAGATTAGTAGTGCAGAGAAATTCAAAGATGTGATGAAAATATGTAAGGAAGATACAAAAAAGTAGGAATTGTCGACAATTCGGGGAATCATTGATGATTTCTTTATAATCTAAGTAGACATATGATTTGATATATTTGATCCATAAATGATTAGTTGATTATTTGGATTAAGATAATGGAAAAAGAAAAATATCGATGGAAAATAATTACCAAAACAAACAAATACCTTGATCAGCTGATTAAACATACGTGTGAGGAGAAAGAAGTCTGATGAAGGTTAATGTGCTTGCAGGCAGAGTGTAGCTTCTTCGGTCGTCAAGATGTAGCAAAGAAGGTCATTTTTATTTCATTTCAAACCTCATTGAGACAGAGCTTTGTTGTAGTTGATCAATTCTTACAAATAATAAGGGATGGGTTGTATATATAGGGTCGCAAACGATTCAACAAATTTTTAGGGACCCGCATGGAAGAGGTTTCAACCACCTCCAAATGGGGTTGATACAGGATAACTTGTGTAAGATAAGCTATGGGATGTGTCTTTGAAGATACAGGGATAAAAAACTTAGCTAATTTAAGATTTTGGATAGGATGAAGGTAAGTAAATGGTTAGGGAGGTAACTTAGATAATTACAAGGCGTAAAAAGGGATTTATGATAGGATTTGGAGGGAACTTAGTTTGAATTCAAACTAGAAATATGGAATATGTGGGAGAGGGACGCATGTATGACCTTTTAGTGTCTACAATATCTACACATGTTTCATGTTGTTTAGAACTAGTGGTTGTCTCCAAATTCATGAAAAATTGAACAATATTCCATAAACCTGAATTATTTTGTCCTTTCAAGCACTTTAATTATTTTTTCTAATTTCTTATATTCTAAATAGTCAACACCAATTGCAATTAGGTACATTTTTTGATCAGCCAAAAAAGAGGCTCAAGGCCTCACTATTTTAAATATTTATATTATAATAAAAAACCCTGAGAAAAGGGAGAGTTCCAGTTACAAAATACCATCTATGATGGTATAGCCAGCAAGAATTACAATCAACAAAAAGAAAACTTATAAAATAAACCTAATTGAGCTCTTCATCTGAAGAGTTGGTTACCATGATAGTGGCAACATCAACATTCCTAGCTTTGTCCTCGATCATCCGTGCTGCCAAGGAATTGGCTAGGTTGGAGGCATCAAAATTCTCAGTAGGAATTTGTAAGGCTGAGCAAATTGCATCAATATTTTTACCTTGTTGCACGATTTCCACGGCCATGTCCTTAGTAAGCTTCCACATTTGGTCCAATTTTAGGCCCACATCAAACCCCCGTTGCTCCAAATATTCATGGAAAACATATGCATTGTCGGCTCCAAGTAAAACAATCTGTACCCTGATTATATGAGCTACTTTTATAGTATCCAAATGAGGGTTGGATTCACCCAGGTCATTCATAACTTTAACAACCTCTTCCACCGCAGTCGTATCTCTCAACCTTGTAGAAATTTGTGAAAGGAACGATAAGAAGATTGTTCCAAGCCATGATCTTAGATGATAATATCACACCACATTATATTTGCAAAACAGAAGAGCTAAAATACCATATATAGAAATCCATCATAATCCATAGTGCTCAGTACATTACAATACAATGACTTGAATTACTCAATAAGAAAGATGTACATATAGGAGGAGAGAAGTAGAACTACTACCTAAATCAATGGTGAATAACTGCCACTAACTGATATTGGTAGTTAAGTTAAATCTAGAAGACTAGTAAGCTAGCTCCACATAATTGAGAAGCTAACTCAACACAACTAGTAAACTAACTCCACACAACTAGTACACCTAAGCAAGCTAACCCAACAAGTGGAGGGCTAACACAAATGTAAGAATTATCCTGATAAATAAATAAAGGGATTAATAATAACCTACACTAACACCCTCCCATAAGCATAGCTTAGGTGGGCAAAAAATAAGGTGGGTCCTCGGCAACAAGGCTTGATGAGGTACCCACGGTACAATAACTGGGAAAACAAGACACCGCAAGGTACCCAAAACTAGTAATAACAAAGTAAAGAGAGCAAAATCCTGCTACAATATATCTTCAGAAGACTCAGATCCAAAAACTCGTACAATGTTGAAGAAGTTTGGTGCGCAATATGGTCTGAATCCACTGCTCAATCATAGAACTCAAAAACAACTGACACTGGGCTTCACCAGAATAGCTCTATGCAAGGAGACTGTCAATGGAGTGATTTTGAAAAGTGCAAAAAAAGCACCAAACATGAATTGATCAACTGTCTACAAATAGGTGTGCCACGATCCAAGAACAACCAAGGAAACAATGCAAGGACATGAGATTCAAATAAATAGGAGTGCCACGATCCAAAAAAATCCAAGGTAACAAGGCAAGGACACAAAATCTTGAAGAAGCAAGATCAATCTGCTACAAATACCTGTGTGTCACGATCCAAGAACAATAACTAAGGCAACAAGGAAAGGACATGAGATCCAAATAAATAGGAGTGCCATGATCCAAGAAAATCCAAGGTAACAAGGCAAGAACACAAAATCCGAAGAAGAAGTATCAACACGTAACAATGAAAGGACATGAAACCTAAAGAATTAGTATCAACACCACACCCTCCCATACTGATGAATGGGTAGAGTGACACCACAAATCTATATGAGTTGACAAAATCAACTACTCGAACACTGACAAATTAACACTGGGCTTCACCAGAATAGCACCCCCCATAAGAGAGACTATCAACATGTAAAAAAAAACGTGTCTCAAAAATACAGATCCAATATATCTCAACAAATAAGATATATATATAAATGTATACACCCATCGATACAAGAATGTAACACCCAAAAGTTTAGAACGTCGAGCTCAACCAAAATTGCATCCACAAGTGATTACAACACCCTCCCAAATTTGGCTCTTTATAATTGAGTGCATGGAAATATTACAATGAGTAATAGTACCTTTTACATTTGGATATATGTATAAAAATGTCACCAATGCATAGATCTTGTGAAAAAGTACACAATTTTAAAACAAAAGAACACCTTAATCCGAGCTACAAATCAAAAGTTGTGAGCTCTAGAAGGGTTTGTTATTAATATAATATTTTAATGCTGATATTTTTTTTAAAAGGTACAAGTGACACCCAAATGTCCAAAGGGTAAAAGAGTGCATCCACATGATACATGATTGCAGCAAAAACATAAAATCTTGCTCCCAAAACCTAAATGTTTAGTGGGTAAATCATTGCATTCAGAGGGTACACGTTAATATCCAATGGATAAAAGAATGTACCCATAGGGTACAGATCTGCATCTAGTGGATAAAAGACTGAGTCCAAAATAGAACTATCTAGAGGGTAAAAGAATGCATCCAAAAGGTACACGCTTATATCCAATGGATAAAATAATGCAACCATAGAGTACAGATTTGTGTCTACTAGATATAAGAATGCATCCAAAATAGAAATGTCCAGAGGGCAAAAGAATGCATCCAGAAGGTACATGCGTATATTCAATGGATAAAATAATGCACCTAGAGGGTATAGAGTCTACGTCTAGTGGATAAAATACTGCATCCAAAATTGAAATATCCAGAGGGTAAAAGAATGTGTCTGGAAGGTATACGCTTATATCCAATGGATAAAAGAATGCACCCAAAAAGTACAACTTTTAATACAAATTTTGACTGCAAATATCTCTTTTTCTGGTACTTGTATCAAAAAACAGAGAGAAAACCAAAAAATTTCTCAGAGGGTAAACCTAGAAAGTTGCATCCATAATTTTTGAGTCAAAAAATATGTCTGTACATCTAATTGTACAAATTTTTTAAGAAATGTGTCAAAAAACCCTTTACAGATCTGCGTTCATATTTGATTGTCTCAAAACATGGTTGATTTTATAATCAATTCTAGGGTTTTAGCATCTTCCAAATCCAATGGCGCACTCCATTTTGCATAAAAATACATGTTGCAGAAAATTGCTAACAAATTCTAAATACATGAAAATAATAAACCCTTGCTTGCAAAGAAAAACTTACATATGGATGTCTACATCATTTATCACTTTGATACCATAAAAATAACAATAAACAGATTGTTCCAAGCCGCGATTTCAGATTATAATAGCACACCACATTACATTTACAAAGTGGAAGAGTTAAAAATACCATATATGGAAATCCATCATAATCCATAATGCTCAAAATACATTACAATATAATGGCTTGAATTGCTCAATAAGAAAATATGTACATATATGAAGGAGGGAAATGCAACTACTACCTAAATCAGTGGTGAAGAACTCCCACTAACTGAAACTGGTATTTAATTTAACTCCAAAATACTAGTAAGCTAACTCCACATAACTAAGAAGCTAACTCAACACAACTAGTAAGCTAACTCCAAACAACTAGTATACCTAAGCAAGCTAACCAAACAAGTGTAGGGCTAACACAAGTGTAATAATTGTCCTAATAAATAAATAAAAGGATAAATAATAACCTACATACTAACAGGTGTTGGCAACTCATTTTAGTTGTTGTTCATCAAGCTTATTTTTTTACTGTGTCTTAGTCACCTTGCTGGCAGTTTGTCCCTGTACTTTCCCTTCATAGTATTATCAAATCTCTCCTTAGGATTTTTTCTGGGGTGTAGTCCCCACTTGTCAATCAAATGACCAACTGATCTTTCAGTTGTCTCTTTAGGCTATTGAGCCTCATTTACTAGACTCGGGAGTATGGTCCCCTTTTAAACACATTTATCGATAATGAAACTATGCACCATTATTCTCCTTCATTTCTTATGAATCAGTGTAAATGGTAGTAGCATGTTTCTAAGTTCACTAGAAATCGTACCTCAAGTGCGTCCATTTTGTGTCTGACAATCCCCCTTTTCTAAAGCTAGATCGAATTTCAGCCTTTACTCATGCAGATAATTAATTTTTCAAATGCACATAGTTAAATAATCCTAGTTGACACCTACCCAGCAATTGAGTGGGAAAACATGTCCCCATGAAACATTCTACATATAAGGTAGCACAATCACCACACCCATTGTACATTGGCCTCAATCTATTAGAATGTTTGTGGAAACCTCATCGGGCTATACGTGCGGATGATGATCAGGGGCATCAGTTTTAATGGATATGGGTTGCCTACTGGGAAATCCCAACTAATTTCCATCATGTCTATCATTTTTAGTAGTCTACTAATATTCAGTTCCACCCCCACATTAGCTAATCGACCAACAACTTTATATTGCCTTCCTAAGCCTGTGTGAACATGTGCTATAACAATGAGTGCTCGACTAAGAAGCATTCTTAAACAATGTGATGATAGACTTCCAGTTTACTGGCCCTATGGACATTTATCCTTGATTATGTTTGACCATCAACGAATCGGCTCTATAATCCAAGAGATTACCTTCCTATATGGTATTATCTTTATCTATTCTCAAGGCTCTCTACCACAGTAGATTTGGCTTCAGCAAAATTGGTGCAACTGTCTCAAACTGTCTGGATAGTAAATTTCCAAGAATGGATATATTATTGGAGTCTTCTTAATATACCACCAGCTCTTGCATTCCTCGGACTACCCTATATGCGATATCACAGTTAAACTTCATGAAGTTTATATCCTTCAATCCTCCATGTATATGGCATTTGATCCTCTGATAGAGCTCCAATTGGCCCTGTGTCAGATGATTATATTAGGTACACCTCATTCATGCTTCATATGTAATTAGTCCTTAAGTGGCATATTTTATCGATCCATAAAAAGGTGGTTGGAATCCATTACCTATTTATATTCAAACCTTATGTAACAAGCTATGTTTAGACAATCGATCTCATATGCACACACTAGCTCCATATATTATGTGCTCAAAAATAAAATCACAAGCATTCCAGTAAGTAGGACCATTTATGTTGCAATAAAGCTCAACTCACTTATACCAAAATACTATGTTTATACTCTACATTACAATCCCTTGTGCATTCATCTTTGTAATGATCCATAGCATTTCTATTACTCCCTCTAATAAGGTTGTTGCACTTACTAATGCACACTAATTTTAGTTTTAGTTTCACATTTAATTGAATACTATGCAATTAAATGGTAATTTATTGTTCTTGACTATATGGTTGGATAAATATATATACCTTTTAAAAAAAATGCTTATCTAACCTCCACATTACATTTTTTATGTTCCTAAGAGTCCAAAATATTTGTATGCAATATTTTAGAAATGAACCTTGGATTGCTCCTACATCAGATCACAAAAGTACTCAATTATAAAATCACTTTCTCAATTTACATTCAACTAGCTACCATGTATGAATATATCCTACGTGTGTGCCCTAGGTTATTATCATAGATACATTTTACACCCAAACCTAATTTTTTTACTAAGTGTTATGATAGTTTCATATTGCAGGTCTCCATTTTTAAAAGATTATGGTTGTTTACATTTCGAAGTTTCACCAATTCTACCAAATTTTGGCATATATTATATTTTATTATATGTCAGGAACTTTCTAAAAGTATTTGAAATGTGGGGAAAATATTAATAAGGGATTGAAAGAAGCACTCTCCTTTATAACATCCACATAGGAATTTAATGACTATTAAATGTTTTGAACACACCCTCTTAAGAATTATGAAAACACATGGTTTAAATGCAAGTGGATTATATTTCCTAACTCTATTGGACAAATAACCCTTGAATTTTCAATATTGAAAGTGAATTATAATTTGAAAGATTAGAAGAACCTTATACACTTATTATAGTGTCCACTGTGTTACTTGAAACTTGTAGTGCAAACTATGTTTATAGACAAAACCACTTCAGACTTTGAATCATCTTTTCATTAGGAGATCTTTCATCTCAAGAGTAAGGAAAATTTATCCTCTGTACACTTCCACATCAACAATTTTGCACAAATCCTATATTTGGCCTCTTATGGGAGTCATTGCAAGCCTTATGGGACATTGAAAGTTGAATATTAAATTCTATATCTAGCTTAAATATTATGGTTCACTGCGAATATTCTATAACCCTAACCCAAACTTTCCTTTATCTAGATGTTATACAGTTCTCAATTCTGGATAATTAAATTCTTAGTACATGGTGATCTTTAACCCAGTGTATGGTTATTTAATTGGAAACTTCTTAGCCCAATTCTATGATCATAAACGATATACATAGTACATTAATATTATTTAACAATACCGAATTTTCTGAATTACAAATTTTGTTTGATAGGTATGTTTATTGAAAATAACATTTGAACATAAGGCTTTGGATTCAATATTATAAGGCTTGGATAAGTTTCATAAGATCTTAATGGTATGATTATGAACTCTTTTATTATCCAAACAAATTATTTTGAGTTCTACATTGACTTTATCCATTATCATATGGTTGATTCATACACAATGTAAACCAGGAACTCACTTTTTAGTTAAGACGTGTTAATGGATCTTCAATGCAACTTGCATCTTTAAAAATTAAGGTTGTTTAATTCCTTTATCCACATGTATGCCATGCATACTATTCTCTATATTTAAAGCACTATATTACCATCATAAATCTTTGACATTAAAATATGCCATCTAGTAAAAATATCCACTGTAACCTACTCCTGAAAACAAAATATGTTAATACAAAGTCAAGGATTTCATGACATGACCATGTTATAGCCCATCCATTTAAGATAATATTTTAAAGGCAAATTTTTAACTACTTAGCGGATACACTCTAAGAATTAAATCAGATTTTTAATATGTCACTGATAAGTTGTTATATGTGCTCCCTAATTTAAGATACGGCATTATTGTGCTTACCAAAATGGTCACATTTACACATGCTACTACACCCTTACATTATATGTAAAAAATATAGATCACCAGATCGACTTAAACACATCTTATCTTCACACTAGATTCATCAAGTGCTACACACAATAATTAGTCGTAAGATAATTACTAATATCAGCAACACATGATGAAGTAAACACACTCCTAAATATGACATGCCCAACACCATATATATATCATATATTGTATCCCTACTAGAATTCTTACAACACCTACTTCAACAACATTGACTATGCCATGAATAGAGATATTGCTCTGGGAGATTGGAAACTTGATCACATCACTGGTAATTGAACCTTTTACTTTTATCATCTAAAGGTTCACAACACATTCTCATATATATCTTTACCTTATACCATGTGGTGAATTCCTAAACTTAATCATCCACCATTGCCTTACAACTATTATAATCAAAGTGACAATATACAAATACCATAAGAAAATTACATGACAAATTTCCTAAAACATATAGATTATGCAATTCATGTTCATGCAGACCTACTTATATATATGAGGGAATCAGTGGTTTTCATTAGAATTAAATGGTCAATAGGTCCTTACACAAGTCAGTTGAAATACATGCTAACCATAAATATAAGTAGCTCTTTTGCCCCATCAATGCAATGGGTATGGGCTACAACAGTTAGTTTTTTTAAACCAGACAATATCAAATATGCGTTGTTTATGTGCACACCTTATGTGGAGGAAGCATATTCTTATTAGTTATAATCGAGCATGTCTAGTAATCATCAACATTCTCAGTTTGATCCCTATTAGATGATTTCAGGTCAACCATGCAACTTTCATATTTAAAATCAGATGTATATGTAAAAAGTAGGGGGAAACAGCAGAATCACAAGCCACATGGATAAGCCTGAATTCAGGGGGCATACCTTTGCATGTTAATCCATACTAAATGTGGATATGTTCTAACAAAGCTCACAATAGATCATAGTGTACTTAGCTAGGGAATATTTTATAGCGTCCTATTTTAGTGCATTACAAGTGTAAATCAGAAAAGCTTACATACCATCTGGAAATGTGCAGGAAACCATGGTTCTGAAATCAAGGTAATTATGCCCAAGTGTGACCCTAAAGGGTGCATGATCAAGAACTTTTATTCAGGGTTCTAGATAACCTATGGCTTCTCCTTAGAGAACAAGTGCTAAGAGTGGGTACCTTGCAACTGTGCTAAACTGTGTGTAAGTGTACTGATGTGAAAATGTATAGTATGTGTGGCATGTGTGTTATAACTGTGCTGATATGTGTGTGATTCCTCCTCTGGGAGTGTGTGATAAACCTGTGTTTCATCGGATTTGAGTAGATCATGTAAATTCGTTGGACCATGCTATATCCAAGTTAAGAGGAATCTACTCCGATCTCTCTCCACATCTAAGTCACTACCCAAGATGCTAAAATTTCATGTTGAGATGTGACTCTTCCTGCAAGCTTGAATAATACTCATAAAGGACTACACCTGTCATTTTTCACTATTTAGCAGGAATAGACTAGGGCCAATGGTATCATTTCTACCTAGATTCTTGTACCTTTCAAATTCTGAATTGCAGAACGATAAATAATGTACAAATAACATTTTAGTAGGGCCAAATAAGAGTGCCTAGGTTAGGACATGCTGAATGTGATCAGCCGTATCAATTTTAGGCTGTATGATATTAGGGTTTATATCAAGATCACTACGAATTTCATGCACAATTCACGTTCATACTAATTAGTTAAGTAGATGTAATACTCATGAAAATTATGATACTCTTGTGAGATCCTACAACCTAGCGCATTCATGGTCCAATGCCTACACCAAGGGAATATTACTAAGAGCTGATCATTTATATGATAGATATAGTAGTACCTAGTAACAAATTTTTAGACTCGCCTTCTAGTGGTTGGGAATGCTATTGGTTCATTGGAGGTTTTCCTACACTGAGGAACATGCTCACAATAGTAGTTTATTAAGATAATGTAGGAGCTTTAATGACTAGTCCATTGTCTGAAACAGACTTGCTTTATTACTTATAAGTGTCATGTGCTCATGTTATATGGTTGGGCATCATATTGCCTGGATCTGAGTACAGGTTATTGAGCATAAATAAGTAATGCATACTTCCTTTTAATGCATGTCATGAATACTTTTATACGAATTACTATTGCGAGAATGAGATGGTTTGAAACATTACCATTACTCAATAAAATTGTTTGTCTTGATTTATTAATTTCTGGCACAGTTCCTTGTAATTGTGATGATCATATTAATACAATGGTTAGTTAATGGTTATTGTCTATATGATGATAGGCATTTTAAGCATATGGTGTAACATGCGAAGGAATAACTCACATCTTATGTATCCATGGGCATCTAAGTAACTATGTTGTTTTCAGAATGTAGCATCTGTTGCAGTAAAATTAGAAACAATGATGGCAACTAGCTTGAGTCCAACCATTAAGTGGTACTGACAATGCCCCAGATAGGTACTTTGATGTTGTTTGCCAATTCCTTTTATTGTAGCCATTTGTACCTATCAAGTCAATGTGTGCCCAAGGACTTCATTGAGTAATGTCATGGTGTAAATGTTTTTGTTTGATACATTGCTTGCGAATAGCATTGTAATATAGGATGATGAATCAACTTTTTAAAGAACATATAAATCAAGGTTTATATCATAGAGATTCATCATTAAGTATCTCATGGTTAACTCAAATATCCCCGCACAGTTAACAAGTCATTGTGCTGTTCTGCCTTTGGTAATCTTGATAGTAAGATGAGTCCATCAATAGTCGTGATTAATGGTTTAAAAAAGCTTGTATGTAGCATATGAATTTTAAGTTTGGTATTAAGTGTCATGATGATATGCCATAGGGTATGTCATTTTTATTTTTGGTTTTTTGTGTAACATGATTTGGGGAGAGGATCCATAATTTTATTATGGGAGAATGTTTGATTAGGTCATACTGTAATGATTTATTTATTGAGACTGAAGGTACCAATAGATATAAAAGACCACAGGGTGGTTCACTTAGTAAAAGTATGGTATAATACGCCCATTCGTTCGAAGGGTAGTAAAGAATCCCCGTAATGTTAGTTTTTACCTCAAATTATTCAATTAATAATAGCCCCTCCTATTATATTATTAGAATGAAAATATCCCCTTATTTATTCCATGTACCTTACTTACCCATTTTTCCATTACAATTTTATTTATCCGCTTTTTATTTCTACCCTAATATATCAAATAGAAAATATATCACGTCTTTCCACTCAATTATGATTTTCTTAATATGTTTTTACTCTAAAAAAATATTTCGAAAGCCATTGAAGACATGTTATCAATTACGTTAATGTTAAACTTTAATCATTTATCAATATTTATTCAAATAATTAGGATGGTGAAATAATATTGTTTGTGTTGAAAAGCATACTCAATCCTAGTTTTCTACAATATTATTATTTCTTGGTTGATAATCTCCTAATTGATATTTCCTTATTCAAAAAGAGATTATAATTTAACTCCATGAAAACACTCCTTTTGCAATTTTAAGGTATTTATTGTTAAAAACTAGGGGTCAAATATTTTAGTTTAATGTTAAAATTAACCCCACCTCTCTAACCTACCCCCAACACCTAATTCAAAATTTTAGTAAACTAAAACCTTTTGCCCGTAATGTTTACAGTTTACCTATATATTGACTTTGATTTTATCAATTTTAATTACCTTAATATGAATGAACGTGCTAGGATATTGCCTAGATAATGACCCCCTCGCCCCCTCCGTCCCCCCGTCCCCCTCACCCCCTCCCCCCGCCATGTGCAAAACATAGGGGCAATTCCCAAATGGTCAATGCATAATAGTTAGAAAACACAATCTTTCAAAGGATGTTATGGAAGAATAATAGGCCCCCCCAAAAGATTAGGGAGAGACCCACTTAAAAACCAACACAAAACAATAAATGAGAACAAACATAGGACAAAGCAATAAGATAGCTTACAAAAAGATAATATGAAGAAGCTAACTATGAGTGGCAACAATCCTCCTCATTCTTTAAGAAAGAAGAGCCTCCATAGTCCATTGAGTCTCATCTCTGACCAGCTCTTCAACTTCTTTCCTTAGAATATTAGCCTTAAATCTATGACTTCTGCGTTTGACTGTTGAACCCACATCATTGTTAGACCTTGAACCTGTGGAAAGAGCAAGAGAGGAGAGTGGGAAGGATCTACTTGAAGGTTCATTCCTACATATATTGATGAATATCTATTCTCTTATATTAAATAATAACAGGAATCTAATTTCATTTTTTCTATTTCAAGTGTTTTTAAGAATTTGTATTGGGTGAATATTATTACATATATAATAATACTCTTTAATTGTAAGTTAATATACCATCCAAAATACAAACACGTGTGATTAATATCTAATTACAACCCCTTAATCAATTGATGATATATATATAAACAACTATTAGTTTTATATAGTTTAGGTGTACATAATATTTTTTGGTTTAATATTAAGAATTGAGGAATATATTCTGTCAAATTTATTCATTATTTTCTGATATCTAATGAAATTTATATCTTAATGAATGCTCACATATCTTTATCTTTTACACTATCATCCTCATCATTAGATTACAATCTATTTAATAAATTTTAAATATTATATAATAATAAAAATTTCAATACCAAACAAGTTTTTTATGATGAAGATGAATCACTTGACTGGCATGAGTTTCTATTTATTTTCAAGTCTTATATGGGAAAGCAACTAAGAAAATTCACAAGATTTATCCCGAAACGTGTATGCTTAAGAAATTCTCAACCATGTTCGTGCATGTTCCTCTGGGAAAAAAAATAAAAACACTTAGCTTGTTATATATAAATAATAAAAACAAAACCGGTAGAAAGTATAGTTTATTTTTTCCAATTAAATAAAAACCTTCAAAGTCAAAATGGAAAAGGTATTATTTTGCTTTAATAGATGATCGTTATTTATAACGGTAAGAAAAGTGTAAGAATGCATGCATGATTAAAAAGCTCCAAGTTGAGTAATTGTGAAGGAAGCGACACTTAATAAAGCTTCATGACAGATGAAAATATTGTTAAAATGTTTTCATCGTTACCCGGTACAAAACATGAGTCCACGTGAAGGAAGAGAGACTTCATAAGAGCATTATAAGGCTTTAAACGAAAGAAAAACTCTGGCACGTAACTTTACCTACAAGATTTGAGTACTTACATATTAAGTGCCCCCACCATATACATCTAAAAGCAACCATAGTGCTTGCAATACCATAACTTTGCTAACAAACATAACAATTATGGGAATCATGAGGGAGTACTTGATGGCGAATGCAAAGTTAGAAATGATACTAACAATGATTAGACACTAAACATATCTAGGTTTCCAATAAGTTTAATTCAAATATACATGAAATTATGTTGATGGGCATGTATATTATTAAGGGATTCTCAGATCTCTTGCATCCAAGCAAATCTACAAGTGACATCTTGTGACAGGGATGCGTTGACATGTGATTATATCTTAATTGTTCACATGGTGTAAAATAGTTCTTTATTGGAATATTGTAGTCGAAATCACCTTCAAAATTGAATGTGAGGGAGGGAAAGGTGGCCTCACACGAGCTTGAGGAGGGCATCTCATAGTAGAGGTCTAGCCCCATAGAAGAGTCATTTGCGGGAGTGAGATGTATGACCGATTGGATGGTTTTCTTGATAGGAGAGTAGGCGGCCTCATCTAAAATGGTGGAAGTGGTTCTTGAGTTGATAATCATGTCTTTATTGCCATAAGATTTTCAGATCGAATGTGTTGGGAGGAATGCGTAGGGTGGAGTCGTTGAAAGAGATTCCAATGATGGGGAGGTACCCAAAGGTGGAATGAAAAAACTCTTAATGAGGGGGAGGGTCTTGGTGTTGGTGAAGGGAAAACATTTCCCAAAAAAATAGAGGGTTGGGTTTCAAAGGAAAATTAGTAAAGGATAGGAGACAATTAGAGAAGATGGTGTTTACCTTGCAACCGAGTTAAGAAATGAGCGAGAGAGTCAGTTTTTATGTCCGCATCCAAATCCAATTCCAATAACAATGGGTATCTTTTCTTATGGTCAATGTTTTGTACAACAAAAAACCAATGGTAGAATACATGTCAGTGCAGATAGAATATTATGTGCAAGCAAGAAGGATGCATTACAAAGATCACTCTTGCATGGAATTTTGTTGTACTTTGGAAAGATAAAAAATGGGACATGGAAAGTGTTTCTTGTAGCACTAAAGACAAGGTATGCACTAAGTCCATATGGGATCACTCCTCGTGCCCACAATTGCAACGAAGCTCACCGATGCTCTTCCCACTCCAATATTCATAATTAACTCTCTGTCTCCCACATGAACTAACATTTCAATGTCTAATTACGTGGATTTTGAGTTGGTTATTTCCTTGCTCACGAATACGTCTATTTTCTATGATTGACTCTTATTGCAGACCACCGCAGATATGAGTTGCTCATTGAAGCTCAATTTTACCTCTCTACGAATCAAATTCAACATTGTCTATACAACTTTACGTTCACATTTTCACCAATTTTCAATTCACTTATGCATTCTACTTCTTGTCTTACCATGTTAGGAGTTTACTCGGTTACTGACAAGGGATGAACATCCTTTTAATCTTCATATACCAAACCTCTTCCTCTTCTTATATCTTATTTTGTTTGAGGGATACTAGTATATTGACATATGATTTGGTGACCTCTCATTGATTTGAATCAAGAGTACTATTTAATACAATTTCACACTAGCCCATTTCATTCTTCATATTTTTTCAATTGCCTTCAACTTGTCTCCCATTTTTCCACTAGTAAGTTATGGTGACCGTCATGCCAAATAAATCATATAGGAGCTTATGAGGTATAGGTTTTAGTATTTTTCCTAAATTTTTACATTGATAGGTGTGCATATTATTAGGTAAAGGGTTATGGAATAACATCTAGAAACAACAAATCCATCGTAACAAATGAGTAAGCACAACAACCTTCTTCCTTGACTGTGGAAAACTATATCTAAAATTATGTATGTAAACATATCACATATCATGTGACCACATGTATAGTAGGAATTTTGTATCTAGTCTCTTGCATCTTGTTCTTAAACCACTCTTTATTGTTACATGTATATGGAATGATCATCATTTATATTAAACAAAATACTTGTTTTTACTTCATATAACATGTAATAGGGAAATATGACCTTTGCACCCAATTACCATCAGAACAACTAATTCTGCTACTAATAATAATGTAATAGTTTCGCTCACACTCAACATCACTAGTAAGAAGGGTTACTTTGTCTAATCGAGAATTTTCCTATATTAAGCTTAATTTTCCCTGTATAGGTGAATAGTTTCTTACATTCTGCGTACCTATATTTCACTCATCTCTTATACCTATTAGTATTTTTCAATAAATGGGTTGTTTTATGGGGTTGTCTTGGATTCCCAGCGAATGCATTCTGAGAAACGAGTATGCAATTTCCCACAACTTGATTGGTTTAGGTTTTTGAGAGATTGCATACAACTGATACCCACAACTTGCTAGTACTTAAATATGGTAGAATACTAAAAAACGCTACTCTCTTACTAGCAGTGGTACTTTTACTACTAGCACAACCATATAGTTATGTAATCCTCCATTATAATTGTTTTTTATCATTGTAATTCTTGGTTACGTATATATGTTCTTTGTATGCTTTGTTGTTGTTGCTTGACCTCGGATTGAGAGAATCCATTAAAAAATTGCTTTATCCCCGTTATCTTCCTATTGGGAGAACTCTAGTCTCAAGCCAAAATTACACTAGCCCAGTCATACTACAACAATCTCCTCTTGTTGTATACTCATAGGGTTAATTGGGCTAATTGCATAATGGTCAAAGTTTTGTCAAGAAAGGGTTTAAATATGGCCAAAAAGGATATGTTTTAACACATATTTGACATTTTTGTGATGTTACATTGTATTCGTTTTATCAAAAATGCATCAAATAATATACCCATTTAAATCATAGTTTCCATTTACATTTCTTCTGACAACAACGTCAGTAGTTACAAGCTGAAATTATAATCCAATTTTTTCCCAATAATTCGGGAGGCTGAAACTTGTACACAAAACTCCATCAATTCTCCCTTGAGGAAAATTTTCTCCTCCCCTCAAGAGCACATGGCCAACATTGTTCATGAGGATTAATTTAGATTCCATAACTTACAAAGAATCCTTGAGAAATGACATCGTAGGGGTAGGTGATCAAACCTTCTTGTTATAGCTCATGACAACAACATTTATTTATAAGATATGACTCTAACATTGACAAGTTTGTGATAAGATCATAATGTTGAATAGAATTGATGCATCTCTTTTATGCATGGGTATGGTCTATATGCATGGATCTATCATCGACCATAATTGGTATTATGGTATTATGGGTATGGATCATATGTAGGTAACAATGATGTCCATATTGATGGGAATGGAGAGTATCATCCCAAAAAAGACAATAAGAAAAGTGAGAAATATTTGATAGCAGAGAATGATGCAAGGAAAGAATGAGTTCAAATATTACTATAGAGAAAAATGAAATATTCCATCTACCTCCCACTACGTTCTTTTGTGGCCCTTCGGTATCTAATTTGAATCCCTTGCTCACATTTTATGCTTCTAGTGCTAGTTTTATGAACTCCTAAACCAACTTTACTTCTAAAAATGGCAATGCTTAAACTTTGGAAGAAATCATACACCCGAGCACGAAGGAGCTTCGAATATTGGAAGGATAGAATATTGGTAGGCACCCAAAAAGTAAGGCATGCATTTAGGGGTTTATGAGTTGTGCAAAAAAGTCTCAGCGAAGGCATATGAGGCATGTATTTGGATGTATTAAAGCAAATTCTTGGTAAGGAAGACATACACGTTTTTAGAGATATCTGAGAAATTCTTTAGTCCAATGTGTATTTAGCAATATTTGAGATAAAACATGTATTTAAAGGTATTCTTGTGAAGCCATAGTAATTAGAAAGGCACACATGTATATATAAATATTTGAATAAAGCTTCAATAAGTAGAGCACACATTAACAAATTTAAATTAAAAAAATCAGATCATCAAAACTAGTTTAAAATAACTTTGTGCATCATAGACAATTCAATCAATTCAAATATTAGTTAGATAATATATTTTAACAATAATCTCGAGGGAAACCTCACTGAGATTGAAGAGGCAATAACATGAAGCTTACACTGCAATACCTTAATACAAAAAAATAAACTACAATGACGATCTAGTAGCCATTCTTGTTCTTACTCAAATCAAATGAAAGCAGATGTGAAAGGTTTCTCCCATGCAAATCACATGTTTGCATATGTGTTAGCTAGTACCAATCTTGCATTTTTCTATATGGCTTCTAAGTTATTTCAGCTTTTAGTTTTCCTCACGTGCACAACGAGTGTAACTTTTTATGCACTATTGTTACTTGGATGGGGAAGATTAGATTAAACTCTTTGGTATGTATTTGGAGTAGCTAAAAACAAATATCTGACCTATCATTAGTTATCAACTTTGGATCAATTGTCTAACATGGAAAAACAGTCCTCCAAATGATTTTATTCTTATAAAATCAATTTTAAAAGAATAATTTTTTTATTATAAAATCAATTTTAAAAGAATAATTTTTTTATTATAAAATCAATTTTATTATTATGTAAAGTGCACAAGTATGGGATTCAAGATGTGAAATTTATGACTAGGTCTTTCAATTTTTCAGAGGAATAAAAACTAAAGTGGTCAAACATGTTTTATTTGATTACTCTTCCTAAAGCTATTAGAAAACATAGATATGCAAGAGATTGTACATAGAAAACATAGACATGTAGGGGATTGCCTCAAATTTGGAAGGGAATTGTGAACGAGTTTAGCATGGAAACTAAAAAGAACTAGCACACAAACTATCCACTCTAATAGTAGAGACCCTAGGTTTCAAGGTGGATAGTTTTATTAATCCTTGAGGAAAGTGGATGTAGGGGGGGCACATGAACATTAATCTAAGGTGCCAAAGGCCGGACCTTATGTTAGGAAAAAAAACATTGTTTGGAATCTAAGTGGGAAATACCAATGCAAAAATCTAGACTTGTATAGCATGTGAACAAAATAAATTCAATATATGAGTGGCCAATATAGAAAATCTACAAAATACCCTACTTTTCGTGTTTGAGGCTCGCATGAAGAATTGTCCTTGTCGTAGAGGTAGAGGAAGATCCGTCATTTTATGAGGATCTCTTATGGGTGTTATGGACCAGAAAATTCATCCATAAAGAGGCCCGCAAAGGTCAGTCGTTCATCTCGGAGCCAGCAAATTGTCCAAATGCGTATGAAATGAATGCATGCATGACAAACTGTTTCAACCCTTAACCCAGTTGAATGGAATGCCGTTCAGTGTAATAACTCCAAATTTAGTTTTGGTCATAAATTTATCTTATTCATTAGGTGTTGTATGATTATGGATGAGAACCATGTGATTCTACTATGGAATTATATGGTGTAAAAAAACCTATGGTTTTGGTTACTTAAGAGGGGTTTACATTTCTTCATAAGGATATAACAAGGAAAATATTAAGACCCACAAAAAAAAACCTCTAGATATTACTTGGAGAATTTTTTAAAGAGGTTTTCCAAACCATGATGAATCGGAATAAAATGGGTTTTAAGTAGTTGGCTAATTATTTCATAATGTTAAAGTTCGGTAGCATTTCTAAATGCTACTGGTCGATTCAAAAATGCTACCGACCGATAACATGCAGCCTTGCAGGGAAGGCTGAAGTATATATGCTATCGAATGGTAGCATAACGGTAGCATATTCTATAATCAATGGAATAGTTTGAATTTACAATACCTGAGATCATGTATACTGTCGTATGGTAGTGATTTCTTGTCGATCATCAACGCCCACACTATTTTCAAAATTACAATTTGATGTTTAATATCAGAATTATATATATATATATATATATATATATATATACGTGAATGTGGAAAATTTCTCTTTCGTGGTAATGCAATTTTAATGTAAACAATTGGCTATTAGTTTAAATGTTTGGTGAACAACCCCATAAAATTTAGGCAAAATAGCAAGCTTCTGACCCCTAAAAATTCGCCAAAACCAAAATTCGAAAATCTAAAATGTTCATGAATTAACGAAGATTCGCCACTAAAAGTTAACCTAGGATGTAAATATATTTGTCTATTATATGGATGTTATGTGTGGGTAATTTTTTAACTCAAAATTTCTATTTTGTATGATTCAAAATTATGTGCATGTTCATAATTGTTAGCACAAGTGGGTTATCGAGATTATGCAAGCTGTAGTACTATGATATATTGATTAAGACTAGGTGGAGGCTATAGAGCCATGGTATGTAGGTCCTCTGTGGGTGATGTAATGTGACATGGTTTTTTTGACTGCATTAGTTGAGTAGTGGAATGAATGAGGAGGTGACCATCACATTCGGATATGTATATTGGATGTTACACATCCTCATCATATCTAGGAGGGTAGAACTCTGACAAAGGCCACCAAAACCAACTGATATGCCATCTATATTTATTGCATGGGTGTTTCCTATTTGATAAAGTGACAAGGTCTAGGGTTACATTAAACCAAGTCATATTGGGACATGCATCATGGTTGTGCAAATACATTATCATGCATACTAACATCATTCATAACAACTGATCCATGTGGAGTAGCATACTCTTACAACATGAGGGCATAATTTAGGATCTAGAAGAGTGTGTATGTGCATGGGGGTGGTGCATCATAGCCCATTTATATCAAGATCTTTCTTGGCTCAATAGTGAGAACCACAATGATGGGAATGTAGTTGGCAATCCTACAAGTGTGGGCATATGAGCACTATGAGTGAAAACATCTATGTGATTTCCCATTATCATAGAAATAGAAGATTTGTATGCAGGGAGATATATTGCACCAATGAACAAGAGACCTCAAAATATACAAGTAACATCTAATATAAGGTTATATAGGATTTAGGAGAGAGATGTTGTTTGGTAGTCATATTGTAGACACCAAAATTAGGTCATACTATCCTCATAGACATTTTTAATTAAACTAACCATACTTTAGCTATTCATATCCCATAGTGCACATGATTAATTGAATTAATTACCTTAATTAATTTAATTAACATCATCACCCAACCAACTCACTTAGTCACCTCACTCCATGACCCACTCAAACCCCATTAATGACCTAAAACCAAGTCTAAGTCTATCCTAACCAACTAGGACTTAGTATAAACCTAGACTTAACTCCTATTAACAAAGCTAAAAGGACTCTTACTCATCCTTTCGTAATCTATCATTCGAGACTCGGACGAAGATTGAAGACCACACTAAAAATAGAAACAATCAAACTATTTTTGGCCAACCTAGATATTCCCACCTTAACCGATGTTGGTCCCCTAACTGTTGTCGGTTAGGTTAAATACATTTCCAAAGCCTTTGCTGAGGTTGGTCATTTGATTCAGGATCTCACACGAACAGAGACTTGGAGCACTCGAATTTCTAAAGCACTCAGGAAAAAGAAAGCACCCGGGAGTACTACCAACAACCATCGACATCCATCACCTTCTTCACGATCATGGATTCACACAGAGAAACATGAAGGTTTGAACTACCACGGCACGTACACGACATCCCTTCTCTCCAGATCTCTGTCATCATTTTTTCATCACCTGCACTCTCCAAACCCATTCTTCAGTAAGTACCTAACATCTCTTCAGTTATTTCTATTTTCTTTCAGTAAGATCAACATTCCTCTCATTAATTTATTTCTCTGTACATACGTACACCCCCTTCCTCCCATGAACCTATCACCTTACCATATCTAGCCCTTTCACCTATCTTCACCCTCTCCTAGTCATCCCTGAGTCACTAAGGCCATTTTACGACCTCAACTTCACCATTTCTAGCCTCTGAGAAATCACAGAGATCTTGGAAACCAGTTTCTAAGATCCTTTTACTAACTACCCCTATCAATGCTAGCTAGCCAACCAACGTCGGCCATCCTGCCAAACTGGCATCGGTCACACAGCCGATGTCGGTTACTGTGTCTAGCAACATACCTCAGACCAACGAGCTCATACCCATTCCCTAATAGCCCAGAATCACTCCTAATCTTTACCAAATATTACCCAGAGCCTGTACTAGACCTACAACCTAATACCGGCACATCACTTGACCCGTTTTAGCCTCAATCACCTTTTATCTAACCTTTTTAATTTGTTTTGCACAAGATACCTAAATTGTTTCAATTCAAATAAGATTGTTATTACATGTTTAGTTTGGATAACATTAATATTGTTATATAAATGTGGATTGACATCCTGTTCAGGGAGCATCGTGCTTCTCAGAACTAGCTTCTGCTAGGCAATCCACTCGTTGTTTTATTTAACTCTATCTGGTGGTATTGTTTTGCATTTTACAGGTAGTTCCTCCTAGCCAAAAGGGAGCTCTCACAATCAACATTGAATCAGGAAATCAGAACGCATGTACAACCTTCAACTGACATCACAAACATGTATTCCTCCTCAGCCTATCACCCTCTATTTGTTTCATTAATTTTTTGAGAATCCAGTGAAACACATATACATGTTATCTTGGTTGGTATGAGGATGCACAATAATTGAGGTGGATCCAAGTTGAGTAGTGGTATTAGGACCACACATAGAATATTATGGAGGGGTCTCTTTATGAGCATGTTACTAAGAATTTTTTAGTTTGGAAGATATTATCCCCAACTTGATTCATAGGTTAGGGGTCACATAAGTTTCATCACAATCCTGGGTAGGGATCAAAAGTAGTTTTAATTGATACATTGTAGACCAATGATGACGAACAAGATGAGCCATTTTTTTAATTCTAAGGTCAACAATATCCAAATGATTGTGACATGTATGGTGGGATGGATAGTGACCTAAACCATTAAAACTAGAATATCATGATTGCCTCAGAGTAATTATTGATGATGATGAATCAAGTGATGAAGGCTATGATGGGGAGCCTCTTATAAAGGGTGGTTAGGGAGTGGTTGATAATGAGGAGAAAATTGGATATTATGTAGTTTAACACTCATATTATATGGCGTGTGTGAGAAAATAATTAGTATCAACTAGTTAGGTGTGAGGGTTAATGTATTTGTGTTAGAAAATAATGTATGTTATTATTAATGAGTGAATTTTGAGTAAAAATCCACCTTAGATAGAGAATATGCAAGGTTATATGGGTTACCTAAGTTGTGAAATACAAGACTCCTTTTCTTAAGGAGTACTTCAGCCTATAAATAAATAATTTTATATTTTTAATCAATTAAGTTTTTGCTATGATCCAAATCTCACATTTAGTATGAGAAACCTAGGTTTGTTACAATGAAAGAATAATAAAAATTTAAAGGGTTTTATACCCTGATTAATGGTAATTTTTTGTGAGGAAAATTGTAGAGCCATCAATTTTTTTATTTTTATTTTTATCCATTTTTAAAGCAAACACACTAAAATTTTAGATTTAATATGTAATGCATAACTATATTTTTCATATTTCTAAACAACAATTCTTCCAAATGAAAGCATTGAAATAAAGAAAAAACCCATGGTTTCATTATGATAACATTACAAGAGTCTTGCAACAATAAGGTAAAAATCTTTTCTTAGTAAAGACCAAAGTTTACAAGAAGCAATAAGTACAATAATGGTTATTTACAAGAGTGTATAGACTTGACAAGCCACATTTATTTACAAAGTGAAGGCAATGTCCACAAAAGATGAGGATGACCAAGATGGCAAGAGGCTCCAACTATCTCCAACTTGAGTGTCCTTCTAAATGTGTTGAAATAAGAGAGAATGTTTGTTTACCACCCAACCAATAGGCATCATCACATGCTTTTCCATGGTTAGAAGCCATGCTAGCCTCCCCCAAGCCCATGGGAGAGAGGAACAAACTTCCACAATGTGCACAAGTAAGAAGGGGAATAAAACACATAAGAAAGACATAAAACCATTTAACACTTAGACAAACTACAAAAGATAAAACAACAACATGAGGATAACAAGGTCAACCTCACAAGGGGGAAGAGAGGAAATAGGATGCCCAAATCAAAGGTGTCCAACCATAGGAGCACCAACAAAACATGTTTACACAAATCCTTATACCTTCTAATCATTCACCCTCCTTATTCCTCCTTTATGCCATAGTAATCCTTCTTGGGAGGATTTTCAAACCCAAAAGGGTTTCCTCACCAAGAATGGGGAAAGTTTCAAGCCATATGGACCTTTCTCCCACCTCAAACCATATGAGGGGATGAGAAGGGACCTTCATGTCTTGACCAACAACCATGAGGTTTGAGAGGGAAATCCCTCTCTCTTCCCCTACATTCTCCAAAAACCATCAATCCAAATGATGGTGGAGAGAAAACAAAAGAAACAACAAGAACAAGAAACAACTACATTCACCATACACTTCACAATACATCATTTCACACACATAATTTCATTGATCAAAGCCTAGTTAACAAGATAAGCACAACTAAGAAATAAAAGGGTTAAGAACCCTACCTCTATAATACTTTCCAAGACTCTAAGCTTTTCCCTTTGCCCAAGCTCACCTCCAAGCTCCCAAAATTCTCCAAGTGCTCCAAAAAAAATGAACCAAGAAGACCCATTCCTTCCACATGAGGAAGAATAAGAAGAGGAACCCAAAAGTTTCCTCACCAATGGGAAAGTGACAAGTGTCACCCCCTCTCCTCTCAAGAGTCAAAGATTCCAAAAACCAAATAAGTAAGAGTAAACTCACCTTTTATCCCTTATCACCCAAAATACCAAAAACTAAAATAAAACAAAGTGGAGCAACTTTTAACAATTTCACACAACCCAACCATCTTACATGGATGGTGACTAAAGAGGGAAAAATGGGAGGGAAACTCCCTCCAAACCTTGGAAATATGCCCCCTACCTGTTAGGTAGGGTCCAAGGGTCCATTTTCATGCTAAGGGAACTCCCAAACTCAAAAGGGGTCCCTAAAAATGCCCAAAATAACCCAATTTCGGGTTTGGCATGCTTGGGCACAAGGGTAGAGGGTGTGGGGTCAACCCAAGGTTCACATGTGGTCCCCAATCCCTTCTACCAACACTTAACTTAATATAAGATCATTAACCGCTAAGCCAGTTTACTTAATAAAACACATCCTAAACCTAATTAATTTTACAAAACATAATTACATTACAATTGAGGGGTTCACCCATGGTTCCCAATTAAATAAATCTAATCTAAGGCCTCAAACATTTAGCATGGTTAGGACTCAGCCCGTGGGCTGCTTGTGCACAATTGTGTAGCTACCCTAAAACCCATGCTCTCCTATACCTGTCACCTACACACTTATTGCACACATTAACTGCATCTGTCCAATATAATAAACATCATCTATACATCACAATATCAATCAAACTTATAATCTCCGAACATAATTTACAATTGATAGTGCAATGCATACAATTGTCCACATAGTTTGCCATGAATCATCCACAAATAAAATTGCAATGACATACACTTAGGCTAGCATGAAAATTACCATTATTAAATCCAAAAAACTATATCGTTAATCAAATCGAACACAAGAAACATCATCTAACCAATAGATCTATCATATAACCCTGTTAGTGTCATCAAAATCATAAGAAATATATCAGTATACGAATCTAGTCCAATTAGCGCTACGCGCCCAAAATTCCATAACATCCATGAGGATAAAATATCATAGTAAAATTTCCAAAGTCTATCAGAGTCTCAATCAAAACATGTCTAGGAATAAAGGAATCAACAGATAACTGGAGCTATAAAAATGTGGGCACTACAAATTGAATATAATTTTAGAATGATTGAAATATGTAATTCAATGTAGGGGACTAATAACAACCTAAAGGGAAAATAAGGGGTATTAAAAATGTGTTTTTATAACAACTACATGTGAAGATATGTTCTAATAACCACATGATTTTCACACTAGCACGTGTTTGTAACCGCATGATTCAAATTAGAGATTAATTTACATGTTCTTTTCATGCTTTTAATCATAAAATTCTTTGCACAATTTTGAAATTCATCTCCTTTCCAACTGCATATTTGAAATATGATTGTCATAATATTGTGTACCATTGAAAAGTAATACTGAAAAATTGTCTCTCACATATTTGTTTGATGGGCATAGGTGGTCATTAAATTTAAATCATGATCCCAAGAATTACAATTAATGTGATGTCATGATCTGTGATCCCATAACCCATTTTCCAATCAAGCAACTTTAATTCAAAATTGAAAAATAATATATACATAAGAAATATATGATATTAATTATATTTCGATTATTTATGTAAAGTTGATGGCTTCAACAAACAAAAAAAATATTTTTGAAAATTGTTCCTAGATATAAATTTTAAATTTCTTATTGTAAAGTTAGAGCATATCCTATTCCTAAATATCTATTCAAAATTATGAACTAACAAATAATATCAATTTTTAAGACGTATCTGACATTTAACAAATAATAAGATCTATTATATATTTAACAAAAAAGGGTCATGTTGCAGCAATAATGCTCATAATTAATGTGATTGTTGAGCAGATAAAATATAGTTCAAGGATGAAAGTGCATAAGGATTGGGCACACGAGAAAAGGGCATGTATACATGGGCGGAAGTATAGCAAAACAAGAGCGTGCCTAGAAATAGGTTGGAAACAAGACTTAGCCATTTTTACAGATCAAGGCTATTTTTGGACATTGAGTGCATAACACGTAAAGGTATGAAGACTTGTGGGCTATGCAAGTCTATTTTGGATAAGCGAAAGATCGAGCATCATGCAGAGTTTTGAGCTATTAATAGGATATGTACTAGGAGTTAACTATAGGATATCCATTATTAGCACTTACAAGATTTTGTATTCTCTTGTAAAGGCATGTGGCTATTATTAGCATGTAGCCTATTTTTGGAAGGTGCATGGGTGGTGAAGGGAAATTCCCCACCCCTGTGTGTGTGTGTGTGTGTGTGTGTGTGTGTGTGTGTGTGTGTGTGTGTGTGTGTGTGTGTGTGTTGATTAGCATGGTTTGGATATACCATTTTATTGTAGAGTTATGTTGCAGAATTGCTAGCGCGCATGACTATGAAAATTTGATCATGATGTATGAAGCTTCTATGTTTTACAATATTTAATATAATGGATACTATTTGGCTAGATATTGGTGTTAAATGTCACTGATTAATGGTTCTTGCATGGTAAATATCATTATAGTCATTGGTTAGTTAATTTTCCAAATGGTTAAGCTCTAGATCTCGCTTATGCAGTGTGGTTGTAATTAATCATCTATTATGGATATAAATATTTATATTACTCAATCATGCTAACATTCTAGATAATCTATCTCTAAAGAGGAACCTGGTACCCTTTGCACTGCTTCCGGTGAGCGTTCATTCCAATCTGATTGATGTGTCAGTGCACCTTGGGATTTATGGGTATATTCTAGGCTACATCATTGGTTCCATTGTTGGTTCCTCTTTCTTAACTTTTTTATAAGATATTGCATGATGAAGACGTATCGGTTAACCTTGGCTAGTATTGAAGAGTAGTTAGACAATCTAGAAGAAGAGTATGTTCACAAATTTAGCATTGGACCTAAGTTTAATGCATGTGTGTGGGTTGAGCAGAATCTATATGATGAGCTTTACATGAGATGTTCTTTGCTATCTTTCCCATAGATTATATATGATTAGTTGGTTGCTTATGCATGTCTAAAATTAATTGGAGGTTTTGTATGCTTGTTTGGACATGCAAGAATAAGTTCAAGGCCTTGTATTATACAAATTTATGATTTGGACATGTTATATGGATGTTTTGTTCTGTGGTGTTTTGAATAGCTATATTCTTGACTACGCAATTTCCACTTACTCTTGCCCATAAGTTATTGAGTTCAATTTTTTGCACAAGCGCAGAGGATCTTATTTACGCGGTATTCTGTTAGCAATCAATATCTTGATTGTAACCCTATATTTGGAAAAGAATAATATGGCTAGATAAACCCCACCACGTACGGGGAAGGAGCAGGTTTGATAAATATGGTGGACCTAGTGGCAGAGATATAGAGAGAAAAAAGGCAGCTTAAGTTTCATGAAGCACGTGAGAGGGATCTGATAAAGTAATGAGAGATCACAGAAAGAATGGTGTTGTGAGAGGGAGATGTCTCATGAAGGATTTGGAGCTCAAGCAGAGGACGTTGAGCCAGAGCATTTGGAACTCCCCCATTTAGGAAAGCATGGTAAAGAACCCTCCTCTTCATTGGATGAAGTCGTGTTGGGAGAAATATTGTGGACCATAGGTGCGCATCTAAACCTACCTAGCCTTTGCGCTTGGTTTTTCAAATTCTACAATAGTTAACAGTAAGCAAGCTAGTGTGAGAAGTAGAGTTGCAGTAGATAGAGTCAATTTGTAGTCAAGTTCAGGAGTTAATCAGGGGAGCTTATTCATCTATGGTGGTACAATCATCATCTATGTTATTTTGAGGATCATCTAGAGGAATATCTTTATGGTGCGTCATCGGCACCGAACGTGGGCACGCATAACATTGGTATAACGTCTGGAAGTAGTGTAACTTCGTAGACTAGTGGGAGTCCAGTTCAGCATGACCATTGGAACACAAGGCAGTGCATTCTCTAGTTCGTTGCCTACTTTAGGAGGAGGATTAGGAGGGTCAGGTGGCTCATGCACTGGAGGATCTAGTGGATCTGGAGGCGGAAAAAACACAAGAGGAAATATTGGCTCTGGGTCTGGTGGGCACAATCCGCACCAACCTCAGCAAATTTATATGGAGATGTCCCTTTATCTTCTAGAGTATAGAGGCATCAAAGATGCAGCAGAGCACGTACATATGTGTGAAATACTATGTCGCGCCAAGGGGATTACAACTCCAGAGCGCAAAGCAAGTCAGTTTATAACTACATTATAGGGGGCACACACAGCTGGTATAGAAAGTTTGATTATGATCAAACTTGTGTGGAGTATACAACACTATGAGATTCCTTTTTAAAAGAGTTTTAGATCCCTGAGTTTGAGCAAAAAAGAATAAGCGCGATTAAAGATATTAAGTAAGGAACTACTGAGAGTGTTCGGGAATATGATGCTCGGTTCAAGACTCTTTTGTCTAAGTTATCTTATGACATCCACGTGAGCAAGCATGCACAGTGGTTCATTGCAGGACTAATCATGCCTTTTAGAAGAGGGATTTCACATAAGACCTTCACAGATCCGTGTGAGACACTTGAAGTAGTTCTACGCGCTAAGGAAGTAGGAAGTGTAGACACAAGAGTGAGCCCATTTTTGGAAGCCCATATTGCAGCGATGGAAAAGGAGTTGGAGAAATTATCTGCTAATTTGGCACATGAGACACGCGTGCAGAATTTGGTGTACAGATTGCAAAGTAGAGGGGCATACTAATGACAGTTTTCCCTCATAAATCAATGTGCTCATTATTACTAGATTGTGAGATATGTCATTTGGAACACAATTCAAGTCAATGCCCATTGTTGCAACGCGTGATAAGAAAGAACATGTCATGTTCCTGCAAGATTTGTGGGTCTTCCACTCATGATACTAAGGATTGCAGGTTAATTGATCAAATTCATGATTTCATTGATGTTGGGGTGCGTCATACATGTGTTGTTAATAACTCTAAGGATAAAGGTGAGCATCATGAATATGATCACAATGAGGGGTGTTTTAATGGCACCCGTGGTAGATGTCAAGGATACCATGAAGGATTTAGAGGCCAAGGTTGCGGGGGTGGAAGGAATGGTTTCCCTCATGGTACTTGTTATGCGTACAGATCTCCTGATCATTATAGGTGTAAATGTCCTCAGAACATTGTATGTTCTTTAAGCCGAAAGAATCATAAGTCTAAAGAGTGCCCAGACTTATATGAACACTTGAGTAAGTAACATAAGTAGGAAAACAAGGAGTGGGAATGGTTAGAGTACAACGCACGGTAGAGGACCAGTGGATGCCAAAGTTAGCATTGTACCCTGAGTTGGTTCCTATGAAAATGACTACACGCGTGATGAGGTTGCGTGCACTAAAGATCTCCTTCAACAGAAGCCTATGATTACTAAGGAGGAATTATTACATATAAAGTATCTAGGACCCTATACATCAGAAGGAAGTATATCAGGAAACCATGGAGGTCATTAGGAACCTGTAGGGTGAGATATAGTATTTAAAGGAACAGTCACATAAGTTATAACAAAAGAAAGTAGCTAAGATCCATCAGAGATATATTGATGATTTGAGGGAGGTTTACAAGATGTTGCGCCAAGAGAACATTATTCCGTTGTTAGGGAACTGGTTGAAGTGAAACACCTGGTGCACTGGGACTAAGCATGAAAGACAAATTTTGCATGTTAATCTTCCTTCAGACAGTTTGGATTATGATAAGGAGATTACACTAAATTTCATTGTTGATGGTTGGATTTTGACTAACATTTTGATTGACACAGGCGCGGAAGTGAACGTACTCACTTTAGATACATGTAGGTTCAAATGGGTAGACCTCCATTACAGCCATCCTCTAATGTGTTATTCATGACAAACCAAACTAAGTCCATGCCTATTGGAGTTTTGAAATATACATCCATTACTATTCATGGGGCCAAGTTTACTGGGGATTTTGAGGTCTTAGTGCTTATAGAAGTAAATAATTTTCTTGCATTACTTAAGTGCCCTTGGTTCTATACAAACAATGTTGACCTGCGCTTCAATAAGGGGTATATCAGCTTTGAGAATAAGGAATAATGTGTCATTATCCCTTGACAAATGGGAAATTTGCACGTTATGTAGAGCCATTAAGTGAAGAAGACCTGAACAAAATTTATGTACACACCATCCGAGATCCAAAAGTTCTTAAGCCATCAAAGGAAGTAGTTCTTTAATGGGATGATACATAGTCCATGACCGATGCTACAAGTGTTGCATGTGACAACTGGGGACATGGCACTTACGATATGGTTAGGGTGCGAAGTATGAAGTGTAGTTGTGCGCGTCAATAAGCCAAGCAGTATCATGAGTTTGGGTAACATCCAGGTACCAAGGTACACTAGTGAAGAGAATCCATAAGTATTTTTGTTTGCTATGGAATTTCAATGGGAATTTCATGTGGAAAGAAGGAATATGCTAGTTTATACTATGCGTGGAATGGCAGCGTGTTGGTGGATGGTTCACAAAGATAATATTTTGGAGTGGAGAGAAGTGAAGATTGCTTTATCTGTTATATTTTTAAGAAGCAATGTGCATACTCAGATCTTTGCATTTCATTGTAATGATAATGTCCAACACCATGTTCATTAGTGTGAGAGACTCTGGACAGAGGGGCAGGAAGCTTTACCAACTTCATTGTGGATGCACAAGCTTTATTTCATCTTGTGAGGTTGTGTGCATGCATGGTATATCTATGCAGAGTTGAATAGAGAGACTAGAAATTGGAAAGCGCTTACTACATGTATGATTCATACCTTTGACTACTTTTCCACTAAACCTCTAGTCAATGAGGCATTACAGGTTATGAAGAACTTAACTATGGGATATAGTGCAAAGGTTGAGGAGCACCTTTAGGAGTTGTTAAGAGAGTCAGACTTGGGGTGCATTTTGAAGAGGAAGAAACATATGTAAAATAGCTTGGGTGTGCCTACCTGGAAAGAGAAAAGGGTAAGATGATATACATAGTTGATGATGAAGAGGTTAAGAACCTGGATACTGAGCACATAGAGGGTACGTGCGTGAGGTCCTAGAAAGTGCAGATGAGAAGGGCGCGCATGTACCATGCATCCCATGAAGACCAAGAAAGTGAACATTGGAACAAATGCCAAACCTAAGGAGGCCATCATTGGAGATTATTGGTCTGACTCTGAAGTTGCTAAGATAATTGAGTTACTGCGTGACTTCCAGGATTTGTTCCCTAGAGGCTATCATGAATTAAAAGGAATAAATGATTCTTTGGGAGAGATGAAGAATAAAGCTGAAGGAAGGTGTGCGCCCAGTTTGAAAGAGGCCTTATAGGATGAATCTGAACCTACACGTTAAGGTAAAAGAAGAAATTGATAAAATGCTATTTTCTAGCATCATTTTGCCCATCAAGGAATCAGAATGGGTGAGCCCTATGGTTATCAGCATCAAGAAATATGGAAGAATCAAAATTTATGTGGATTATAGGGAATTGAATGTTGCATGTGTGATTGATCCCTTTTCCAAACTGTTTACTAAGGGAATATTGGAGGGCGTTGCAAGGCATGAAGATTTACTCCTTCAGTGATGGATTTTTAGGGTATCATCAAGTGAGGATAGAAAAAGAGGACCAAGAGAATAAAAATTTCACCACTGAATGGGGAAGTTTTGCGTATAAGGTTATGCCTTCTGTATTAAAGAATGTGCATGCATTATTTTCACGCATAGTGGTATAAGTATTTTAGGATTTGATTCATAAGTTCTTGCAGGTTTATCTAGATGATTGAACAGTCTATATGCTTATGAAGGATCACTGTGATAATTTGAGGCTGATGTTTGAGAGATGTCGGTAGTTGAGCATCTCTTTAAATATTAAGAAGTGTGTATTTGCCACTGCCTTTGGAATTTTTATGGGACACATAATTTGTAAAGAAGGCTTGTTGGTGGATCTTGCTAAGGTTGTTGTGATCCTGGGCATAGAAGGAACCAACTAGTCAAAGTGAGGTGCGTGGATTCTTGGGACACATAGGATATTACATAAATTTTATCAAAGGTTGTGTCAAGATCACCGCACCCGTAGGAGAATTATTGAAAGGGAAAAGGAAATATTTATTGGGGTGAGGAACAACAACACGTGTTTGAGGCTCTAAAAGGAAGGCTTACTACAATGCCTATTTTTTGCTTTCCTTCATGGTCAAAACCTTTTCGTGTTCATGTAGGTGCCTCTGGCATGGCCATTGGCGTGGTACTAGCCCAACCTAGAGAAGGGATTTGTTGATCATCCTATTTTTCTTTGCTAGTAAAAAGTTGACTCCAGCAGAACAAAATTACACAACGACAGAGCGCAAGGCATTGTCTATGATCTATGCACTCCATAAGTTTCTGACAGTATTTGTTGGCTACACCTTTTATCTTTTATACCGACCACATGGCACTGAAGTACTTAGTAAATAAGCCCATTTTACAGGGGTGCATATGTCGTTGGGTTCTATTATTTCAGGATTTTAACTTTACGGTTGTGGTCAAGCCAGGAAAGAGTAATTCTATCCCAAACCATTTATCAAGGATTCAATCAGGGGAGGAAATGCACAGAGCATTAAGGACACAATGCCAGATGCACAGTTGTTCAGGTTAAACCGTGTGCCCTCATAATTATAGGACATTGTTTTACTTTTATGCACATGTGTGGCACATGAGGGAATGAAGGATTTGGAGAGGAAACAACTTTCCATTCACATCGTGCCTTATATGTTGATCAGTGGATACTTATACAAATTAGGTTGGTGATGAATTTTTGTGTGGGTGTGTACTTGAACATGAGTGAGATGAAATTATGAAAGAGGCTCATGGTGGCATTGCAAGTGGACACTATGCAAGGGATGCCACTGCACGCAAGATTCTAACTGACCTATGGCCGAAACATTATATAAGGATTGTAAGGTATTGTAAGGCATGTGACCATTTTCAGCACCTTGGAATTCTTGGGCATAGAGATGAGATGCCTTTGAGGCCTATTGCTAGCGTAAAAGCTTTTGATAAGTGGGAATATTGACTTTTATGGGCCCTATCTTCCCAGCCACATGCAGGAATGGATCACACTATATTATAACTTGTACAGATTATCGTACAAGGTGGGAAGAAGGCAACGCCTACGAAGGATTGCACAACCGCTATAGCAGTAAGGTTTCTATAGGAAAATATTATTAGTAGGTATGAATTCCCTTTAAGTCTAACAAGTGATAGGGGTACTCAATTTCTGAATGAGACTATTAGAATATTACTGGATGAATTTATGGTTACGCGCCATAAGATAACACCTTATCACCCTTAGGAAAATGGAACTGTTGAGGCCTTCAACAAGATAGTGAGCCATACATTGACAAACATTTGTGATGTTGGAAGGAGAGATTGGAGATGATAAAGTCTTTGTTGTACTTTGGGCATACAGGACAACCTACAAGAGGTTGAATAAATCAACACCCTTTCAGTTGGTGTTTGATGCACAGAGGCGGTTCTACTAATAGAATTCATGTTACCTTCTTCACATATTGCGCGTGCACAGGAGGTTTGGTTGATTGGAAGGCATTGGAAGAACGTATTGAAAAATGGATGTAGCTAGATGAGAGGGTGCATCATAGCACGATGGAGTCAGAAGTAAAGAAAAAGCCAAACATAAGGCATGACATGATAGGAACATCAAGGATAAGAAGCTTAAGGTTGGGAAAATGGTACTTCTGTATGATTCAAAGTTTTTGCGCCACCCTGGAAAGCTTAAGGTGCATTGGTTGGGACCATATATTATCACTTATATACTTGATTCAAGCATTCTCCAGTTAGAGGCGTTGGATGGGACATGATTTCCTGGCTACTTCAACGGGACTAGGTTGAAGCCCTACTATAAATAAGTCTTCTTGGTGTTTCTAATAAGGTATTATTTCCACTTAGATTATATTTCCTTAATGCATTCCATTTATATGTGTTTCCTTCATCGTTGTTATGTTTTATCAATTTAGTTCATTGTTTTGTGTAATAAGCACGCTTGCGCACCAGAAGCTGATTATTATTTAAGTGTTTTCATGCGCAGAGGACCACACATACCCTTAGTGTGGGGTGGTTTATATACATGGTTCATTACCAAATTGGAATATTATCTGAAGACATGTATGTATAGAAGATAGTTTGTGCAAGTGCTTAAAGGAAAGGTGCGGTTAGGAAAAGAGAAAAAATTCTCATGAATAAGGGCCACGGATGGAAAAATGGACACATAGTGTAAGGTAGGTTGCAGAAGAGGAAACTGCTTAGTGAGAGGCATAGTAGTGAGGTACTTCAGTGCATGAGCGCACGCAAAAGGAGGTATGTGGCCAAGAATTAGGAGGTGCACTAGAAGGTTATGACTATGGCGCAGAAATGAGCAGCATAGAAACGTTGATGGGTGATGATTAATACTGGGAATGGTGGTCGATGAAGAGTAATAAATGTGATAAATTTTTGAAAATATTTATAAGGACGTGATGTGAAGTCATTTTTACCTTTGCATACAAGATATTTTGAGCGAGTTGAAGGTGAGCAAGCTAGCAAGACCATTATGAAGTATAGAGAGTTGTGAACCAGTTATATCTTGTCAAATTTGTGCATGGGATAGTCTTGGGTAAGTGCAGGAAGTTGATGGACAATTATAGGGTCATCCGTGGATGTCATATTGCAAAAAACAATGAAATCTCAACTTGTAGAGATTATTAGCTATACACGCACTCTAAATTAGAAAAGTTTATATAAATATGAATCGTAGAATTCAGAATCTCGTTTCTAAAATACTAATTTTTTTAAAAAACAGACAAGTTTAGCTATATTAAACACTTAAAATTATATGACTTAGTTTTTTTTTTTTTTAACTTATAAGATTGTAGTTCGTTTACCCGCATTTCGGATGACAAAATCTTGTTATTTTTTTTTTCCTTAGGTGAAACGTTAGATGTAGTTGTCTATCTTGGGATGGATTTTATTTTGTATTTTTTTTAGCAAGATTTTATTTTTTATGATTTTTTCCATGAAAATGGTCTGAAAATATTTAGAAAATGGAGCGCTTTCTGTTTGCCCACCATAACTATATCAAAAAATGTCAAAATCAAATATATTATTTTTAACGTGCATAGAATTTGTCCACGCTTGGGATGGTATAAGTTTTATCCTATTTTGATAAGCGAAACAAAAGTTATAGTCTTAAACGTAGACATGAACATTCACGGGAAAAAATGTCTTAAAGACCTATTGTTAGTAAAAGATTATAAAATGATATTTATCTTATTCTATTCACTTTAAAAACAACATTTCTACGAAGCTAAAAGTCTCCCTTACGCGATGGCACCACTTTTGTGAAATGTTTTCAGTTTTTTTAGCATGGTTCAAGTCTTTAGAAGAGCAGATTTGAGGTTTTTTGACCTTTTACTCTTCATAATGACCTTCCATAGCTTTGGTTGGGGAAAAACAAATACTTTCTGAGACTTAGGTTCGGCAGATAGATCCGCGATCATGGTTTATAAAGAGTGATCGCGATTTTTCAACATAAACTGCAAGCATGATTTATAAACTGTGATCATGGTTTATAAAGCACGCTCAAGGTTCATAAATCATATTTACACACATCCCAATGTCTGAATTACCATGTGATTTTTACTCTCTGAACTTATTATATGAATTACTATGAAATTCTTTCTTTTTCTGCATGTTTTTCTTATCACCGGAAGCAAAAGATCATGGGAGACAACAAATGAAGTCAAAAAAGGAAGTCATTAAGTAAAAAAACACCAAACGAATTAGAGGCCAACAAAATTCAAAATGCTGAGCGAATGCGGAAACTTCATGAATCTAGAATAGGTTCATCTTCAATCCCAACTATTTTAAGCAATGAACAACTAGGTAATGTTTCTACTGTCAATGTTGAAGTTGAATTAAATACATCGTGATGAAGAATTTTTTATTGTCAATGTTGAAGAAGAATTAAATATTCATGATGTAGCAAATGTTGAAATTGAAGGAGACAATGAAAATGTAAATAAGGAAATTCATGTTGAAACTGTAGACAAGCAAAATTTGACAAAAACACCTCCTAGGATTTTACGTAAGAAACCTAATTTTTTTATTGAAATTTATGAAAACATTTTGAAACCAATGTCTGAAAAACTTTCTGAACGAACAAATCAGAAGAAAAGCCACTGAAATTTGGGATAATTATTTTAAAATTTTTAAATGATTCCCAAAGATGTCAGTTGTTGGTTTAGTTTGATGAAATTGATTAAAATGAGACCTACATTAAACACCTTAGGATTGACAACATCTAATATACGTGGTCAAACCTCTACAATTGTTGAAAACCTTCATGATACATATTACACTGTTGGTGTCAAGAGACGCACTAGGGATAGTAATATTGTGCATCGTGTACTTGGTACTAGTGTTGTAAGTGAATCAATAAAAAAACAACATTTGATTACGCAAACAAATCGAATGTTGCAAGTTAATCGAAAAAATCTAATCAAAGCAATTGAAAGACGTAATATCCTTCAATCACTCAATAATGCCAATTTTTGGGCATTTTCTGCTAGAGCACTACGCATAAGAACAAAAATAATTTTGATGCTATATGAGAAGTTGTTATTAAATTTTGGCATGATAACACTAGAGTTTCACCTAATACAAGAGATGTTATAAAACGGAGAGTTGGTTCTACTAATTGTGAACCACATCCAAAATATTTCTTAGATATGACTCAAACTCAATTTGTTCATAAGTTTTAACAAGATAATCTATAAATTAAAATTAGTCAACATTTTTTTTAAATGTTGAAATCATTCTACGTGAAAATCAACCATGCTCGCACCACTTGTTGTTGTAGGCAACATATTGAATTTGCGATGCATTATGCTAAATTTTTACATATTCGTTTCTAATTTTCATTCTGAAACTATGTTATCTGAATGCGGTATTTAAGTTCCACCAATATCTTCCAGGGATTTCATTCCTACTATATTTTTTGAAAAAGAAGTTAGACAATATTTTTATAGTCAGGATTGTTTAGATGGAAGTTGTAGTACATGCGGTGGATTACCTAAATTGGAAAGTTACATCCATGAGAAAATTGAAGGTATAATAGGACATAATTTAGTTGAGTTTGATAAATATAAATCAGTTGCATACTAGTTGAAAGATGGAAAAGATTTGAAATGGTGTGAGCTAGTTACAAAACAAATGCCCATTTTTTAATTTATAAGAAAATTTAAGGATGAAATTATTTATAAGTATGCGAGGCATACACATAGAGATTGATGGTTGGATGAACAATTCAAGTTATGCAAAGACACATTTCCTATTGGTACTATTATTCCAGTGGTTGATTTCGTAGAGAATTACACATTGTAACCACAAATGGAGGTTCAATAACAATATTACAACTTAGTACAAATTGTCATTTTTGTACATATAGCATTTCTACATTCTCCTGACAGTACAGAGAATGATTGAAATTTTTTTAAGAGAGTACCACTTTTATATCAATGATGATCATACTCATTCTACTGAATTTTTGTAAGGGTGTTTCTAGTTATTTTATGGAAACTTGTTTGATAGGGACATCCACTTCAAACAACATTATATATGGTTAGATAATTGCACGTCTCAGTTTAAGAATGAAAAAATATTTTATTGGATGAGAAGAATGTACGTCAAGATGGGTGTGCAACATATTTGGAGTTTCACTAATGATGGACATGGAAAAGGAGAGCATGACGGTGTAGGGGCATGTGTGAAAAGAGTTCTTGCAAAAGAAGAGTTGAAGTATAAAGATGGTGCTAAACTAAAATATGCAAAGAGTACAGTGGAATGGTGTACTGACAACATAACCTGAGGTTCTCAAGAAAATTCCATAGTTCATAGATATTTTTGCTTGGTAGAGGAACAACATATTACTAACTACGAGGATTGTATGACACTCACTGGGTCCAGTGATATGAACTCATTTTGTAGCTTAGAACACTACTTCGTGGGTTGTATGGACAAGAAAGTTGACATGTTTTTGTGTATCTTGTATCGAATTTGTCACTGCTGAGTGTGATTCACAAGAATGGGTGGAAGGATGGATTTGTAGGCCTCTAACTCCATTTCCTAGTTATCAACCTCCACAAGAATTACAACTTGTTTTTGCATATGAAGTTACAACATCTAAGGACTTTGATGAAATTTTGATTTTGGTGCGATAAGGTATTTATGGTTATTTATTTAATTTTTGGATTGAGTTATGTCCATTGAAATTTTAATATGTAATTTAAATTTGAGTTGTTCAACCTTGGTTATTTATTTATAGGACATGTGCTTGCAGTAATTGCGACAGAAGACAATGAAGAAGGAACAGACTATTTCTTATGTCGTTGCATTGAGGAAAGAAAGAAGTTGACTTATCCGATTATAGATGGTGAAGATATTGAGTATCCTACAGGGTCAGTGGTAGTTACTAGAACTTGGCTTCGACGATATCCATTAAAAAAATCCTCTATTTGGGTGTTTGAAGACTTTGAGACACACAAGAAAATACTTATTATATTCACATCTAGTTCTAGTGACAAATATTCAACTGTATATATATCGAGGAAGGCCTCATAACAAGGTTCTTTGGAAGGTTCGAGAGTCATATCATGAAGCAACCTTATCTACTATTCAGAGTAGATCCGATCCTGATGGTTCATTGGAATGAATTTACGATGCTTGAATGTCTGGTATATATAATTTCTTTTCAATATATATATATATATAAATTTTTTAGTTTAAAGATCTAGATTTAAGTTTGAATATATTTTATTTTAACTTTGTGTATTTTGTACATATATAGATCTAGTATATGGTTTTTATTTGAAACTTAAAATTTTTTGACTAACACTTTTATGTTTAGGTAAGTGGTGCCAGAAAAGCTTCCACCTTCACATGGTTGACACTATTAGTAGAGAATTTTAAATTCTCGTTCAGCTAAGAGAAGCTTTCATTGTTTGAAAAAAGTTGTAAATTTTGAAAATGTTGTAAATTTTGAAAAAGTTGTAAATTTTAAAAATATTGTAAATTTTGAAAAAGTTGTAAATTTTGAAAAATTTGTAAATTTTGAAAATGTTGTAAATTTTGAAAACGACTCCTCCCCAAGTGTTTACAAGACCATACCTATGCATGTGCACCAAAATGAGAAGGAAAAAACTGAGAAATCTATTATAGAGGGTCTCTACACTGAGGTTTCGGATCAGACGAGGTCTCTCTAGGTGCCACGGAGTCCGAGTAGTCACCCGTAGAAGTTGAACGATATTTTGGTCTCAGGGCTCTTAAGAGACTATGCCCGAACGAAGTAGCCCGGAAGAAACAACCCTTTCACACACTGAAAAACCACCTTCTCTAGCGTCACCTAGCCACCTGGATGTGCCAGCGCAGTCGGTTCAGTGCCATGACCCACCGTTTGTAAAATATAGTGTTTGACAACCTTACACTGGCTCCAACTGCACTATTTCGCACGTTTGCAAACAATAGGACAACGAGAGCACCGAAATGAGAAGGAGAAAACTGAGAGAGGATATTGTAGAGGGTCCCTATACTGAGGTGTCAGATCAAATGAGGTCTCTCTAGGTGCCACGGACTTCGAGTAGTCACCCATCGAAGTTGAACGATATTTTGGTCTCAGAGCTCTTAAGGGACTACGCCCGAACGAAGTAGCCCGGAAGCAACGACCCTTTCACACACCAAAACACCACCTCCTCTAGCATTCTCCTGGCCACCTGGATGTACCGACACAGTCAGTTCAGTGCCACGACCCACCGTTTGCAAAATATAGCATTTGACAACCTTACACTAGCTCCAACTGCACTATTTCATGCGTTTACAAACAGTCTAGTGTTCAATTGGTCACCCAAACGTGCCGACATATTTGGTTCGGTGCCATACGCCCGAACGAAGTAGCCCGGACGCAACGACCCACCATTTATAAAATATAGCATTTGACAACCTTACACTAGCTCCAACTGCACTATTTCACGCGTTTGCAAACAGTAGGACAACAACAACACCAAAATGAGAAGGAAAAAACTGAGAGAGGCTATTGTAGAGGGTCCCTATGCCGAGGTGTCGGATTAGACGAGGCCTCTCTAGTTGCCACAGAGTCCGAGTGATGCCAAAAATCAAAAAAATGATGTCTAAACGAGATGAACCCAACTTAAAGGTAAATCCTTTTAATTCAAACATACCCATTCAGTTGAAAATATTTAAAAACCCTCTTCTCACAAGTCAAAGACATTGAACCTTTAGTTGTTCATAGTGGAGAATACTCTAATTCATACGAAGGCCAAAACAAATTAGATCTATCTTTCTTTCATGAGCTCCTTTACTACAATAGAGACGAAGTACTTGCAAGAGTCTTTGAGTTAGGAGGTAGACTATTAAAAGACTATGAAGTGGCAATTAAGACCATGAATCACAAATCAGAAGATCCAAAATGACCATCCCTTGACGAGAGCATAGAAATGGACATCCATTTTAATACAGGTTATTCTTCCACTTCAATAAAACGTAAAAAAAATGTTGAGGATCACCCACCAAAACCAACAAGTGATTCATGAAAACCTTACTTTAAGGCTTCACGTAGATTCAAGATTGAACATAGTCACAAAGACTCACCTCCTCCTAGATTTTATGATGAAGATGATCCCTTATTCGAAGAGGAGATCATTCAAAGACAAATACTAAAACTCGCTCAAAATTTAGTGACCTTAGGTTACTTGAATAGGAATACATGCAAGGATAGACTCAAGATAAAGTTAGGTGAATTTCACATTTATCCATCTAATGAAGAAAATTTCAAAGTTGCTAAAGTGAATAGACCAATATATCACCCACAAAGGAAAAAATGATTCAACAAGAGTTGCATTCAATGAAGAATACGCTAACCACTTTACAAGAAAGAAATGTAGGACACAATAGAAAATATCTATACAAAAAGCTATTTCCTTACCCATTTGATAAAGATATGTTGCTACAACAATTTGCAAAGAATTTAGACATGGTCCTAACGAGAAGATGGGTATATTCAAATAACCATATCCTAACCATGGAGATAAAATGGGAACAAAAAGTCAGATCATGGACAAGCTTGTAATGACTATTAGAATACTACCTAGCATCTATCCAAAAAATGATAAACAATTTTAATCCCTTATAGGATGCGTCCATTCATCTAATGAACAAGTAAATACCATTAGGATCTTAGAGAAAAGTTGTGATGTGGATAGAAGACATTCTAGTATTGGTAATACCATTTATCCCCTACCTATTCCGCAACAAGTCCAATACAACTTATAGAATAATTGGAAAAGACACCAGCTAGAATTTTGATCCTGTATCTCCTCAAAATCACCATTAATCATAAGAAAATATTATATAAAACACTTATGAGTTAAGGGGTTTCGACTTAAACATAGATCTCGGTGACACCTTCAAGAAATTAGTACACACCTTGACTCCAACGATCATATCTCTTTTCATCAAAATCCAATCCCACGCAATTAGCCAAGAGAAAAATTTACCATTATACATAAAGCTCATTGTTTAACTCATCATCAGATCAAAATAGTGCTTGTGGTTTAGATCTAAACAGATATGCAAAATAGTGAAACATGTAGGCCATTTAGAAACTGATTTGGGTCACATACTCTAAACAGATTGCATAGGTTGTACTCACTCCTGGTAATAAGAAATTTCCATCATTAGTCAATCCCTTAACATTTTTGGAGGCAACATATCAAAAGAATGGTCTAGATGATAAATTAAGTCCTCAACATGCCTTATTAATATAAGATCTCTCAGTGTCTCTTTGATAATGATGAGACCATTTAGCAGAATTCGTGGGAATCAGGGATTCTATTTTGAAGGCGGATCATAAGAAATATTTTCCCATCAACCTAGATGATTGAGCATACTTTGGATAAAAAGTACAGATGTGTGGACACTTGAATACAAAGAGTATAAGAAAAATCAAGACTACTTCTGAAAATCCTTGCAAGAAAAACAAACATAAGTCTCATAGTGAAATCCTCTTTGAGTCATTAGTAAACAAACAAGACAAAGAACATATATAGAAAAATAATAGATAAATCTTGGAGCTTCACTTTTAACAAAAGAAAAAAAATGTTTTCATAGCATTATTATGAGAATATGAATATTAATGTTTTCCATTAGATGCTAAACCCATAAAGCAGAATTTAAGAAATATGCATCCCAATGTTACATTGCTTGTTAAAGAAGAACAGAAAAATTTATAAATATGAAAACCAACACACATGGATATATATATATATATATATAAGAATCAAACAAAGTGTGCTCCAGACGCACGTCTCTGAAAATATACATGTATAAGTTCATAATGTATGTGTACATCTCAAACTAAGCAGTGTGTCATAATGTACATATAGGACCACATGCGGTCGCAAAAGGCTATATATATACAATGGACTATGAATCTACTCATGACCACATATGTACATCCAGGTGGACTATAAATCTACTCATGAAACATCTTCCCTCTCTTTGCCCTGCTAGAAGTAGCACGTCCACGACCTGGGGATGTAGTGGAGGGAGATGCCACTACGGATTTCATCCGTGTGGTCCTAGGTGTCTCTAAGCATGCCTGCAACCTAACCTGCACATTCATAAACAACAAGTTTTTAACACCCAAAATTTTAAAATACATTCAAAATTTAGAAACTTGTACAATTTAGTTAAAATGCATGTGAAATCTTACTGCAATGTCATGATCCCTATCAATTTGTTGTTGACGTGTCGCAGGGACAACAATAGACTCACGAGGGGTAAGCTACATACAAATAATTAATTTTCAAATTAAATATTTCACATATACCTACAAAATTTGATATTGTAGATTTAAGTTTAATAAGAAATAATGAACCTCCAAAATTTAACAAATTTAAAAAATTGTACCTCAGTTAGTGGATCTGTAGATGCTATGGCAGTATCTACAGCAGCCTCCACAGTTTGCATATATGGAGGAGTCTCTCTAGCAGTCATAAGCTATACAAAAAACATGTACAAATCAATATTAAAATCTACATGACACAAAGCATGTAATCCACGTGAAATTCCAATAATTAGAAACAAAGTGTAAAGAGATTTACTAACTTGTGTAAAACTCATGTGAGGCATGCCAGTAGCCTCAGTTCTTTGAGCATATGATGACCCACCAGGCTCTTGTGTATAAAAGAGAAAAATATTAATACATGTACAACATACACGTGAAACATTATAATAATAATCTAGTGCAATCAAATGAAATTAAAAATGTAAGTTTGTACAACTTGAAACTTACGTTTGAAACACGCCCAGTCGCAGTAGCTAGCATGTTGACACTAGATGTTTCCTTCACCGGCTCTTGCTATTTAAAATAAAATAAAAAATTATTTTTTTACATGTATGTACATGACGTACAATCAAATATATATATATATAAATATCTCAAACATGTGAATTAAACTATTGTATATATATATAATTTAAATTTATTTGAAATTTACCTGTGAAAGACCAATATTAGTGGCACCAGTTCCAAAAACATTCCCCAGCATCTCATCTATAGAAAAGAAATCCTGTGAACCAGCAAATGATGTCTCGCCTGTAGTGCATATGGCACCACATGATCCACAGTGGTGTGGTGCACTAGAACTGGCACCTCCACCAACATCACCAGATGCAATCTGGTCACTATGCTGGGTGAGAGTGTCAGTGAGCTCCCTCAATGCATGCAATGTATCAATCTCCACAACCTCCTTCACTGTAGGAGGGATAACTGAAGGCAGTGGGGGTTTTGGGGCATGGGGGATCCTAGGCTGACCTACGCGTGCACCAAGTCTGCTCTGTGCAAAGCCACCTCCTCGACCAAAAAATTTAGAAAATTCAAAATAATTTGGGACCTCATTGAGCACGAACTCGCAATATAATTTCTTCAAAAAATAAAGAGGAACCTCATTATTGTTGCATGGTGGATAATAAAAAACCATCCACCATCGGTCCCAAAAATTGTTTTTGATTCTGTCATCATGGCACCAATGGATTGGGAACTGTTTGCAAGTAACTGCAGGGGGGGCATTGGTTCTAGGGTCGGTAAATAATGCACAAATGAGGTCTTTTCCAAATTTTTTTATCTTTGACGACCGCATGGGATAGTTTATCCGCATACCACCACCTACAGTCACTTCTAAAGGTGTTCCATCTATGTATTTGGTTGGTTGCAGACTCGACTTCACCAATCAATGTTTGCAATGTATTGGCTAAAGTCATGCGGGATGGATTTGTAGCATGGTTTTGTCTTATAGTTTGAATTAGGTTCTCAATGAAAATTTTATTTTCTTGGATTCTTCCAATGATATTATCTTGCGTTCTTGCTGGCTCAGTGGGGACAGAAGGAGCCACAAGAGGTGGATCTATGTTTGGAGGAGGGTTTTGAGGAATGTTCGAGAGGGTTTTGAGGAATGTTCGGAGGGTTTTGAGGAATGTTTTGACAGTTTACATGATTTTGAGCTTGCCAACCAACTGATAAAACAAGAAAATTGTATACATAAACAAACATTTCAAAAAACCCATGAAAATGCTAAAATGCAAAAAAAAAACCTAAAATGCAAAAAAATGATTACAATCGGGGACTTACCTCCTCGTCTTGGTGGCATGGTTGAATCTATCGCTATCCAGAAGTCCGATGAGAAATTTTGAGGTGGTATTGAAAGCGCGAGTGAAAAATGTTTAGGAAAAATCACGGTTTGAAATGAAAAATGAGGAAAATAAGGAGTCGCGGGACTGCTAAATTTTGTCTCAGAGTTCCACGATCATGGTTTATAACCGGTTTTAGGTTCGGTAATTACCGAACTAGAATTCAGGAAATTCAGGAACCGTAAACCATGATCGCGGTTCCTTTATTTCAGGTTTTTATGTCCGCAGAATTGTCCACCAACTTCATACACTTACCCGATGATGCTGGTGAAAAGTTATTAAATAAAATTAGAGTCTACCAGTTATATGAGTTGCCATACTTTGGAAAGTATGAACCATTGTATCAGTGGTTGATGAGCACAGTCCATGAGGAATTATTTTAATTCATCAGACAAGGGTAAGAATCACAACTGCCTTGATTTCAGCATTAATAGGACTAAGGGAAAGTCGGAAGACACTTTTATAGATAGTGATTTAACTGATAAGGCACCTAGATCCTGGGGATAAGGAAGTCCAGTTAGGGTATATCAAAGGTCCACATGGCATGGACATTGACAAGTTGAAGAAGTACCCAGTAGTGCAGGTAACTACACATCTTGTAACAAAGCTGAATGACCAAGAAATATGGTCACAGGTTAAAGACAATGCTTGGCTTCCACGTTGCACAAAGAAGATGATCTGAAAGAGTGGTCTACAACTTATCACGGATCACACAACAAAGAAAATAATTCAAGAAGCACAGGACAGGTGAGAAGAATAAGTTTTGGCACTATAATTCTGTCATTATCTTTGGTGTTCATGGAGATTGTAGTGCCTGATGGGCCAAAAGAGAAGATGTTGGGAGTTACCCCACGGAGACATAAGTCTCTTGGCAGAAAGATTTACCAAAAATACTTATGTGAAGGATCAATGGGTAGACTATTTAAGTAGATGGAAGAGATGTGGTATGATAGCGCTTCCGCACGGAATTTGAAGAAGAATGGCAGAATACCCAAGGAGTTGTCTTCGGTGGTGGGTAAGATAGTACATTTTGTAGTTTACCATCATTTTTGCATCACGCGATTTGCGATGAAGGACGGGACTTCGAGCCCATGGTGCAAGTTTTTGTATGCCTTCATATCAAGATATTTATAGGCATCAGTTCACCAGTTTTTAGATGCACACTGTTTAACCTTCAATGCTAACAAGGTAGACTATGATTACCACATTTTGAGAAAGAAATATGTATCTTCAAGGGTAAGACTGCCTACATTGAGATGGCTCATCTCAGATGATTATAAACATGAAGCCTGTAAGCTTGGCTAGTTTGGGCTAGATGGGCACGTAGTGCTTGTATACCTATCATACTTCAAGCCCAAGCTGGAGAACACTGGGAAGCATGTGGAGAATGAGTTCATGCTCCTTAGGGCCACCTAAAGTTAAGCATATTGATGGAGAACTGTTCCAGACCCTAAACCCACAAAGATAATTATCCAATAGATGATGAAGAATAAGAGAATTCATGAAGATAGTGGTGTTTTAGAGCACAGAGGGTAGAAGGACAGCCTCCATAGCTAGAGAGAAGAGAGATGATCGACGTGACTACTTCCCCCTAGAAATAAGAAGATGAAGTGTTGGGGATGACGATGCAATGGACTTGGATGCAGATCAGACCGTCAAGGAGAGCACTTTTTAAAAGAGTATTGCTAGAGAACAAGGGACCCAGAGTGCAGTTACATCAAAACATTTAAGTGCACAGATCACCTCAGGCTCTCACCTGGAGAAAGGAGACCTTGAAATGAGAAGAGAAGAAGGTGTGAATTTGAAGCATGAGGAGGAGGAGGAAGAAGAGTCTGAGGAAAACGTGCCCAGGTATTCCAGTGTACACTATGAGAATACAGAGGAGCCTCGTGGTGAAGAACATGAAGAATGATGAAGAGGAGTTGGAGGAGATAGAAACAGAAGCAGGTAAGGGCGAGACAACAGGCGCAAGGCATACTCATGACATAGTAGGTAACAAGCTCCAAATCTATATAATGGCACCAAGTTTGTAAGGGGCCAAGTGAACAAAGATAAAAAGGGGGGTGAAGACTATGTTCCACTAGCCATGGGCTACACTGGAGGACATAGGTAAAATTGTCATGCGCCCATGGTTTTAGAGCACAATGTGGAGCACAAAAGGAGTTATATGGCTAAGAGCTGATGGATGAAGAGATGTCGAACTGCACATACACAGGAAGAAACCATCATGGTCGATGCAAACACACATGGATGAGCCTAGAATTTCAACGTGTGTGAGGAGTCATGTGTTTCACGCAGGATGAATAAATTTCCCACGTCTGACACATGAATGTTAAGGCTACTGTTATGTCGAATGAGCAAGTGAGTAATTCCTTGGTGAAGGTATAGGGCATTGATGGATGATAATAAGGATAAAGATAAAGAGATAACATGCCTAATAACAAAGAAGGAAATGGTTGAAGTAAAGGTGGAAGCATTGGTGAGTATGCCAGAGGAAATTGGAGATGAAAATTTTAAGGTACGACCATACCTAGAATCACAAGTTCAGAAAAAAATTCTTTTGTTATGCATTACCTATGCACGCTGGTAAAATTGGTAGTGAATGAAGGGCTCGTGCATATGCCATCCCCAAAGGATACTTCAGAAGAGGCAGAAAGAGAAAAGGTCATGATTGCAATAAAAGTTACAAGTTATGAGTCATTGTTGCAGGCCTCGAAGGATAAGCTGAAGAAGGCGGATCAAGTTCTGAATATGTGTGTGGCGCCAGATTCAATTATCAAAACAAGGACTATTAAAGAGGATAATGAGGTCCTAAAGGAAGTGAAGAATGAGACACTTGGGCGCATGGATAGACTTGCTTTGGGCCCAGAAAAGCACAAATCACTTACAAAAGCCCAGAATCCACACAGGGAAAGGCTGAACGAAATTGGGAAGCTCATTTATCAGAAGATGGACTTCATTTTCTAACATGGCTAACATTGTTTGGATTTTACAGAATAAACAAAAAAACATGACCCGAGATGAGTTGGAAGTTGTGGTTACAGATTTCCCTGATAAAACAAGTGAAGCACTAAGTGATTGGCAGACATTAGAGGTAGAGATTAAAAATGAGTATCCAGAATTGATCCTGTTGGTAGAGGGGTAGAGCGGCGAGTAATACTTCACTCTTTTTGGTCATGTAATTGTTTATTATTTTATTCATTATTCTTGGAGAAAATGAGTATGAATTATCCATTGCAGGGGACGGCAATGCATTTATTATGGGGTAATGTTGAGATGAGAAAGTACAGCTCAAGGATGAAAGCGCATAAAGATTAGGGGTTCAGGAACATGACACGTATACGCGTGTGGAAGTATAGCAAAATAGGAGTGGACCCAAAAATAGGTTAGAAACAAGAGTTAGCCACTTTTGCAGATCAAGGCTATTTTTGGACATGGATTGCAAAGCACGTAAAGGTATGAAGAGTTATGGGCTACACAAGGCTATTATGGATAAGTGTAAGAATGAGCGCCATGCAGAGTTTTGAGCTATTAACATGATCTGTACTAGGAGTTAACTCTAGGAGATCTATTATTAGCACTTGCATGCTTTTGTATTCTTATGTAAGGGCGCATGGCTATTAGTAGCATGTAGCCTATTTTTGAAAGGTGTGTGGGCGATGAAGGGAAAGTCCCCACCACTATATATATGTATTGATTTTCACGGTTTAGATATACCATTTTATTGTAGAGTTATGTTGCAGAATTGCTAGCGCGCATGACTATAGAAAGTGGATCATGATGTATGAAACTTTTATGTTTTACAGTACTTGATATAATGGATATTGTTGGTTGAATAATGGTGTTAGATGAGACTGAATATGGTTCTTGCATGGTAAATCTCATTATAGTCATTTTTTAGTCAATATTTCATATGGTTTAGATCTAGATCTACTTTATGCGTTGTGGTGTAATTGATTATTTGTTATGGATCTAAATTATATTTGCAAGCATGCTAACATCTTGAACAAGCTACTCTAAAGAGGGACCTGGTATCGATGTGTGCTTCAGGTGAGCACTTAGTCTAGTCTGAGTGATGTGTCAGCGTACCTTGGGATTTGTGGGTATATTCTAGGCTACATCAAGAATCTTCATCTATGTCTTGGGATCAATATTTTGTATTCAGATGTATGTGATCTTGCATGTGTAACTTATTTAGGGTTTTTCCTTCACCAAAACCTTATCTTATTTCTTTGCTTGCAAAATTGAAAATGGGGTTAGTCTTAAGTGAGCAAGTTTCCTCATTCCATCATTGTGTTAAGACCTTTCTTATACATATCACTTCTCAAAAGAGGCCTTACACCAATGTACTTCTCCCTCCTAGTAGATGTGTTAGAACATGTGATAATCAATGCAATTATATATCAAATTCCCTAAAATCAAACTACACAAGAGGTAATGCATACAATAGGCATGTTTACTATTTGTAATAATAGTAATGAGATGTGTACTTGAGTGTGTAAGGTAAATTCCCCCCTCCCCCCCGCCACTCTCCTCCCCTTTACATTTTTTTAAGTAAATTGTTTATATAGTGAGCAAACATCGAAACCCAAATTCAAAGTCAAAAGGCCTAAGAGATCAACATGAAGAGATTTATCTTGGAAAAAAAATTAAATGAAAAGCATGGGAGAAAAAATTCAACCACCTAGGAAAAATCCATTTTGGAAAATTTGTCGAGGAAGATCAACTATGTTGTGAACATAGAAGAATAAATCTTGATTAAAACCACAAGATGGGAATTCGTAGAAAACATATGAAAAATTACCTCAATGATTAGGAGATGTGTGTATGTAAAAGTCATTGTGTGAGTGAGTTTGTACTATGTTATCAATTCATTTCCTCGAGTAGGGATACTTTGTGGGATATCCAATGTACGTATGAGTTTGTTCTTATGAGTCGTAGTTCAAAAAACACTGTGTTTTCTCCCATGTATGTAGTGCTTAGGGATGTTTTCCGAAAGCTTTTGGAATTCGTAAGAAAAGATATGTGGATTCAGTTCAGAGATATAAAATGGTGCCCCTAAATAAGAGATGGGGAAATTGATAAAATTGGTGTCAATTGATATATAAGGCAAGATAGCATGTGATTGAGTGTTTGATGTACCTTAAGGGCCTAAGGCCAATGTATAATAGGCCACATGAGTCAATGTTGCCACCATTCATTGATTTTGATTACATTTAGTTTTTATTGTAAAGAGTATTACTTATATTTATGTATTTTTTATACTTTCGTATAATTATAAAATAATTTTTTAGTGGTTAATTTTGTTAGTACTATCTTTCAAATTGTACAAAACACTTTAAATTTATTTAATAATATCATAAAAATAATATAGGTAACTTCTATTCATTTCAATACATATATATAAACAATGACAATCATATTTTAAATATGTAAGTAGGAAAATTTAAAATTAAAATTTGTCTAAATTTTATTAAAAACACAAAAATATGTAAACAATTGTCTAATTTAAAATTAAATCATATATATTATTATGAACATACTTTATTAATATTATAAAATACAATTCAATAATTCACACAATTTACAATTTAAAAAAATTAATAAGAAGCCACACTTATTTTACAAATATCAAATAGTTATATAACTAGCAATCACATGTGTACAATGCAATGTGAACACTGAATGGAATATGTTATTTGATTTAGAGGGATAGTTATTTCTTTTGTAGTTAATGTGGATAAGGGGTATGATTGACAATTCTGGTTTTCTATTAAAACCAAAAAAATGTTGCAAAATACATTGGAAGGGATGTTAAATAATAGTTAGTTGTGTAATAATTGAATACAAATGCAAGTGAGACATGTAAGTTTGCTAACACTCACTCTTGAGAATGTAGTGAATATGAAGTGTTGACGTCAAAGTAGATTTAAAGAACCACTCAGTGCTTTAACATATTAGCTCTCCAAGAAACATAAATGAGACAAAATATGCAAGCAAATATAAACGAACCTTAAATGGCTAGGGTACATTGTAGAGTGCTTTATTATCTCAAAGAGTTTGAGAGCATCATTGTCAGAGCTATTTTGTGCATATCCTACAATTATGGCATTCCATGAGACCGCATCTATTTGAGGCATTTTGCAAACAAAAATCCACTTTCCATTATACTTTGATGGATGTTCATACCTTGTGCTAAGGCTCCCATATTGGTATAGAAAGGGAGTATGCTGACAAAGGTTGTGGAGGTTGGGTTTGCACTTGTCAAATGCATTCACCTAAAAATTTTTAAGGCATTTTCAACAAACCCATTTCATGCATATCCTGCAATCATTTAAGTCCATGAGATCACATCTCATTGAGGCATTTTATCATACAGTTCACATGCCTTGTGTATGCTAACATAATGTACAGGGGCAAAATAACATCCAGAATAACCAGAGTCCAACACTTCAATGGAAAAATAAAATGCCATATTTGCTAAGTACTATTGCACATGACAATGATGAGTTGACGTATAAGGAGATTGCAGCAAATCCCTGACAGAATAGTATACCAAAATGATACTTGTAGCTTGTTTTCGAGACACAACTTCTTGAGCAAGAAGGGAAGAGGCAGTAAGATGAGCACGCAAAACATTTAATTATGCATTCATATCTCAAGTGTTGACTGTAGAGGAGCCTTCCAATTTTGAGGCAAGTGACAATAGTATGTCAGTTTATAAGGAACTATAGAAGTTTTCTTTTGAAGCAGGGAAAAGGGCGAAACATAGATTTGAAATAAGCAACATAGCAGTGATAGTTCAAAGTATAGAATGGGATGGGTGAGGGTGTAAAGTTTGAAGGGACAGATACATTAGAAGTATTTTCGTAAAGAAGGTTACAAAGGAGTTGCACTGTTATCCACTTTCTTAGAACTGAGGATGACACATTTCAATCTGTTGTTTCTGCAGTATGTCTCTTTTTTCAGGGAAAGTGTGAAGCAGTATTCGTTGCCGATGACATTGCTTGTAATTTCACTAGTCATGTCTTCGTCTATAGACAATAGGTGGAGATCGTTAGCTTCAACACCCATGATTGACTCAGTTGTCTCATCAAAAGTGGTAACTGACTGGAGTTCTCCTGTTGGGTCCTTTAGATCGATCCTGAGTGCATATCTATAATCATAGTTCTGAAGTTGTACGTTGCAACTCGAACAAAACCATGAACCATTACCATTCTCTTTCACCTTTTTCCTGCATTGTTTGTCACCTTTTTGAAGAGGACATGCCTTGTAAAAAAAGTTGTCCATGTTGATATTTGTGATTTCTACAGTAACCATGGCCCATTCATTTCTCTCAGTGTTCCCCATCTGTACGACATGTCCGAAATCGTTGTTACAGAGGTCAAGCTTTTTGGAGGGCCCATAAATTTACTTGTGATAGAGGGTACCAGAAGGGAGTAGTCATCAGAATCAACCCAACCATGAAGTGTATTTGTTTCTGAAATTAGAGGGTTGACGTAACATTTGGTTCTTGAAACAGTGTCAACTGAGCTTCCATTGAAACTGGAGACGTGAGCAACTTTCAAGGCAAGGACCGGAAGAGGTGGTATAGAAAGCATGTCTTCAAGTTCGTTGCTTATCTCATCTAAGTGTTGTCCCCACAATGTGACACTTACACTGAATCCTGACATGTCCTTTAATTGTAGTGTTCTTCTCTTTGTTTCAGACTTGTCATGCCGACGAATTGTTGAGCATGGTGACATCGTAAGAACAATGCCAATCAAATCAATTGTAGAACCTTCAATGCTTGCAGGTATGTCCTTGATTTTGGTGAAGTGAAAGTGATGGGAAGGTATTGTATCCTCATTTGCTATGAGTGGAGATATGGTTGAGGAAGGTTGCAGGAAAATCTCCAAAGCATTGTTCAAATGGTTGTAACATAGCTTTGCATCAACAATCCTCGCAATCCTCCCATTGGAAATTGTATATAGCTTCCCATTTTCAATTTGCTCATAGAATGCTTTCGCTGCCTCATTGAAATAGGTGATGTGGATTTCCCTTTCTTCCTGATCCACAAAATCAAACCCAAACACGGAACCATCTCCCCTTGCATTGTGATATTCGCGAAGGGTTGTTTTTTCTAGGGCACGACCCTCTACGGACCACATGTGCATAGATGTATTCAATCCACTTATTTTAGTTGGTGTTCTTGCAAAATATTTGTTAACCTGATTGGCACTTGCATCTATTTGAGACAACTGACTGTCTTGGAGAGCATTTGTTGGTAGTCGGGTTGGAGCACAAATTATCAAATGTTTTTCGACAACAACATCCATTTCAATGATAAGAACAATCCTGCAGTGGAAAATAAAATCATGAAAAAACAAACATAAAGAAATTATAATTAATATAGGGAGTTTATATACATTGGTAATTGAGTAGGAGATGAAGCTTACAGTTCACTTTTGATCATTCTAATGCGGGATTTGTGTAAGCACACAATGGAGCCTTCTTGTATTGATTTTTCGGTTACATGGCTTGCAAATTTGGAGGGTAGAAGTGTTGTCTGAAAATGTATCCCATCTGAAAGGTCAACACGATGTTGGGCTGTCGTGTTGAGAATGGACCTTAGGGAGGACAAGTACAGTATCTGAAATGTGGGGTCAACAATGGAACTGCCCTCAATCAATTGAGAAATTCCTTCATGTGTCAAAGTTATTTCCATGGCAACTAAAAGATGCTCGAGATAGTCAGAGTTCTACAAATGTATGGTGGAAAATGTAAACTTGTAGTGCAGTCAAAGATGAAATGAAGGATGTGTTCTGGAAAGCATGCATTTGTAAGCAATGAGAACCTTTAAAGTTTGCTTCCTTTTTCATTTATATTTTCTAAAAAGTGCAAACATGAAGTCTAACCCTTTAACAATTCAATATGCAAAAAAGTGATATAATGTACAAAGCTTTGCATGAAAATAACTAAAAATTACATGATTCTTTCTCGACATTTTAAAACTATATGTATTTGTGTGCAAATATAATGAGGAAAACATGTTGTTGTTGGTTTACATAACAAAGCGAGCAATTGTATAAAGGAAAGATATAATGAAGAACACGTTAAAAATGTGTTGTTGTTGGTTTACATAAAGTATGATAGCAATTGTATAAAGGAAAAATTGAACATGTTTGTTGAAAAGTTAGATTTTGTGTTCCATATGTTCTGCCGCAATATATACATGCATTTATTTGAAACGAATTACAGATTATTATGTTAAGCAAATAGAATGGAAAACAATAAGAATAATATGTACACTTGAAGTGAGAAAACTATAGGTATTTGTATGGAGATACAATGATAAAGAAACTTTGGAATGCATAGTTGTTGGATAACAAAAATTGAACATGTGTTTAATAAGTTTGATTCTCTATCGAGATATATACTACCACAATACATACATGGAATTATTTGGAACGAGTTACATATCTTTGTTTCAAAAACACTTATAAACTAACCACTACAAGCTATTTTTAAAAATCAAATTTCTTGCTTTACGCTTGTGTAATTTTCTTTGCACGTTTCTTGTATTTTTGTCCAGTTGCTGATGCCTTGATTGGTATTCCCATTCTCCTCAATTTGTGGGGTGGTTCATATTTCAGTGCATCTTCGTTAGAATCATAAATCAAGTAGAAGCCTCGTGAATGATCTCCAATCATTCAGATTTTGGAGAGAAAAATTGGGGATGTTGCCATCAGGTGGAGTCGATCTCTGATCATTTCAGCTATAGTTCACTATTTTAGGTGGTTTCGGTTTCCTGCAATGCAAAACATTAACAACACATTGAAGACGTTTAAACTCTTCCTCCCTCTACCAAGCGAGGCGTAGTTAATGTAATCCTCCATTGTAGGGAGGGGAATTGTGTTTCTAGTATGCATCATATTAAACTGGAGAGGGAAAAGAAGTATGTTAGTTCTAGAAGATGTTTTTAGGTATGACGGGCAGCTTAAAAAGCCTTGTCAATGATCAGTCTAATGTCCAACTTGGGACGCTTCGAAATGGCCTCATTGGGGAACAAGCCCCTCAACACATAACGAATCATGTCATTGACAAAGGCACATGCCCCCACATGTCACTTCGGAAAAAGGATTATAGTCAACTATAAATAAAAATGTAACAATCAAAAGCAAATAACATGAAAGCACTCTACAATAATTTTTTAATCCATAACATGCAATAAACAAAACAAATGAATAAATACTTCAATCAATATTGAAACCCACCTGAAGTTCGTTTAGAGACGACACTCTCTTCTTTACCATGGGAGAAAGAGAATCACAAATACCCTACAAAAAAGTGAAAAAAGAAGTTAATAAAACTAAATATATCTATACTTATTCAATTAGTTACATAAAAAACAACCCTATTTTCGACGAGATTATAAATTGATCAATGAATAGTTGAGCACCAATTTTCAAAGGTACAAATTAATATAGAGGTAATTTTACAATATTTTCACACCCACGAGCCCAAATCTCATTAATCAAGCTTCCAAGGCTTTACATCTTCCTGATTTCTGTTAAATTGACATATCAGCTGCATAAACATTGCCTAAAAATTGCTATGATTAAGACAAAATAGAACACATATGGCCTAACAAAATACTTTTATATGATAAGAATATTATAGACAAACACACACACACACAGATATATACAAGAGAGGTCTAGAAGAGTTGAGAATCAAGATCAGTTACTCAATGTTTTCTGCATAGGAAAATTCATTATATAGGACTACAAAAGCTATGCACAAGATATAACTAAGTAAAGGAATCTTAACGATGACAACCTTTAAATACGACCTTAATATCATTTCAAAAAGTTTAAATCGAAGCTCTAATTGTTATTCAATCAAAATCTAACAATGAAAACCTGTAAATATGGCCTTAATATCATTTTTAAAATTTTAAATCGAAGCTCTAGTTGTTGGGAACATGATATGGAGATCCATTAAATAGTGATAGAAATGGTTGTGATTGAACAATTTAAACATTTTGTGTATAATGAAACATTACAATCTAGAGAAAGATACATACAATGGACACATTGTATTAGTGAGCCTCTATGATTGCACTTAAATGAACTGGTCATGATACAGTTTCTCTACACATTGGTGTCATGGCAAGAAGACACCTGCTCGTGTACTTCACCCCCCCTCTTGGAAGGGATCTATGTTGGATGTTAATTCTGAATGGTTGGGTCCTGACATTAAACGTTCAAATTTGACCATCTTATAAATTGGAACCTACTGTGATTAAACATGGATGTTCCAGACAATGAATGGATCAATGAACATGTTGGTGCATATGACATTATGGAATGGTTTTATGTAGCTCATATGATAAGAAGAGGAGAATCCTGTGGGGATGGATCACACGGTATGCAGGTACATGAGTCGTAGTATTCTCTTTGTATCCTTCTATGATTGCATGTAAAAGTTGCAGTTTTTAAAGAGAAACAATTGATGGTATTTGCCTTGCACTGGTAGAACAAAACTAAGAGAGCACATCCTTTGGTGCGGTTACAAGATAGCGATTTTTCCTTGTTTCTCTCACTGTTGGACAACTCCTTGCAAGGTTGGATCCTCCTCCCATTTTCTGTTAGGGTGGGAAACTTCTGAAGAAAAATTTTAGTGTTTCTTGCAGCACGTGGTGTCAGAGATTCCTGCTAATATCTTTCTACTCTACGACCTAAGATCACAATTGCTCGAAATACAACTAAAGAGTTGAGGCCACCAGAGAACCAATCATAAACAAAATAGCAACAGATAGGGTATGGCACCAGACCAGTCATGTACCCAAAACAGAGCATGTCCCTGAATATGCTCCTAAGTTACAGATAGAGTATGGCGCTAGACCAGTGCATGTTGAAAGCTTGGCTTCAGACAATCTATCTCTTGTACCCAAAATTGGATATGGAAATTCAGGGAGCTTGGTTGTCGTACAAGCCCAAGAACAAGGAAGGAGTGGTTCAGCGTCTGTGGTTTCTAATATGAATACCCAGGTGGTGCCAAATGCAGAGGAATTGAGGTCTGCTCTTGTAAAGAGCCTGAAATGCTACAAGGACTTAACTGTGCTCCATCCAGGTTACCCCACACTTGAGCCTCAGGGTAGTATGAATGTGTCTGTGGATACAGAGACCGATACAAGTGACAGAAAGCGCAAACGACCAAGGCCCACAAGACCTAGGCCGGTGATCCAAAATCTAACAATGACAACCTGTAAATATGACCTTAATATCATTTTAAAAAGTTTAAATCGAAGCTCTAATTCACAAACCAGTAAAGCACTAATTCCAACCTCAATTCTCCAATATTCTGGAGCTGAGAGGGATACTTTCAAAAGCAAATAACAGAAAATAGAAATATGTATATTAAGTATCCAAAATTATATACAATCACTTTTAAGGCACATGAGATCAAATGAATTCAACCAATTGACTATGAATTTAAATGCATACCTGCAGAATTCGATTTAACGCAGGGGATTGACTGGAACTTGGAGAGCTTGAATAATGAAATTATAGTGTTAGTGACCAGTATTTAAAGGTTAATGTATGCAAAAGCTATAAAATAAAATTTAAAAATAGTAAATTCAAAGCAACATGCAAAATCAGAAAAGCAAAATTGTTAGAAAAGCGATAAAATAAAAATTTTAAAATAGTAAAGCCAAAACAACATGCAAAATCAAAAAAACAAAATTGTTAAAAATAACAAAATTGTTAAAAATTAATTGCCGTCAAAATAACAAAAGCCATCATTTAGACACAGTCCCATGAATGTTTGCAAAGCCCTTTCCCATAAAGGTAACGCCTTGGCATAAAAAGAAACATAAATCTATTCTCTACAATTTTACTCCACGATTTTGAAGTCTGCCTTTACGTAATTTTGTATTAATATACCTCCTCTTTGGATGGTTTACGTTTACTTCCCAACCATTTCTAACTACCACTCCGTGGCAAGTTTGTATAACTTTAGCTGTGCCCTTCCGCAATGGTAATACCACACGTATTCAGGCGCTTGCTGGACCGACTGTATTTGCCTGATTTTTGTTTGCATGCGCTGCAACCTTTGCAGTCCACGCGATCACATCAGCGCCAGATTATACTGTTCCAGTGACCATTCTCGACTCCCATCTGGCTGCTGCACAGTTCCACCAGTCTCCCCAGCTACGTGTGCACCACACTCCATAAATACATCCACAGCCTTGCAATAACTTCACTTAGATCTTTCCTCGGGCTATAAATACACCCTTGCATCTGTAAGTTTTCATTCTTGCTATACATCACGGCTCAGAAACTTGTAACACCCTTCTCACTGTACACCACGGCTCAGAAATATACCAGGTATGCATAAATATAAGTTTGTTTGGAGTTCAGTCAATGCCTGTGATCTGTTTTTCTGAATATACTCCCAACTTGTCCATTGATTTCAGTCTGCTCCTGTAACTATAATTCTATTTCCATCAATCTCAAGGCGTAATTACCATATTTATAATTTTATGCCAACTTGTATCTTTTACAACCTGTACTCTGCTTAAGCCTGCAGGCTAACTATGCGATTCTTGGCTAAATCTGTGAGTAGATTTGATCGATGGGAGTCTTTTACGGCTAGCTGTGCATTGATGTTTAAGTCTGCCTTGGCACATTAGTTACAAACAAGCAGCAGTCCTATTTTCTCTTAAGTATTTACCTTACGGCTTTTGATAAAGCAACTAGACCAAAATTGCCTATTAGAATAGGTGATCAAAAATTGAGAGTTTTTTACTTGAAGCTTATGGCGGTATATTTTTCATGGAATCTGTCTTTTACTATTCTGTGCACATCATAGTGCAAGGAACTACAGTTTCCTATAGAATGTGTTAAAATCTGAAGCACTTGGTCTGGTTATTCACAGCCTCAAATTGCTGCATGCAGCCAGTAGAAAAACCAGTCTTTGCTTTGATTTGTTTGTCAAATACGTGATTACATTTTATTATTCAATGCATATTTTACCACTGTCAAGAGTAGTTTAAGATGGCAGCTTATGAACTTTCCTCTGTATCTTTAATTGTTTGGATGGACGAACTCTTTGAAAGGTTGACAGTATGTACAGCTAGATATGGCAGAATCTTTTAGGAGAAATGAATAATGATAATCCAATAGTAAATTACTCACCCTCCAATTATGCATCGTATACCAGTCAAGTGGAGAGAGGACCAATGTGGGTCATCAACCATAGACAACCACTTTACATGTTGAAATATATTTAGGATTCAACACTGATCATCTACATTACCCTTTGAAAACACACCGATGAATGATCTCTGATTTAGGCTCAATCTCATCGAGTTCAGTCTATATGTTTTGCTGCTGATACTTCAAAGGCTCTTAATCTGTTAGTGATAATCTTTATGTAAGCTCTGCTGAAAACTTCAATGAGCATATCTGACATTTCCATAGTTGCATACAGAGAATTATGAATAAAATATATGATATATGATTAGTCGATGTAATTCCAATTTCAGTTTCAACGAGCCAATGTATTTTGCAATGTATATATATTTCTGTTCTTGTCAGTAGAAGCAAAATTTATACTAACAAAGTTGGTTGTTTTCCCCAGGTATTATGGCCACTCCAAGTGGAAGCCCGTCCATTATCACAATATCAGATGATACCTCTGGTGCCATTGTCGGGAGCCCTCCACTTGAACTGGTCGCTTCAAATGGAACACCACAGTCATATGCAACCCAAGCAACCACCAATGAAAGCTCCATACAAAGTGTCCAGCCACCGCTTGCGACGTCTGTCCATACTTTGGCTACCTCTGTTGCAGCTACATGCTCGACCATTTCTGGTAGAATATCAGAATCCCTCATCCCATCAGTAATGATTCTCGATAGTGATTTAACCGCTGTCTTAGACATGATGCACAAGGTAGACGCAACGTACCTTAGGCTTGACACATTGTTCACTTTCCTCTGTTCGCTCAGCTACGACCAGTACTACTCTGGCGGCGAGGAACACTCCATTAGAGCTGCATTCAACGCTTATCTTGCATCCCTTTAATTTAAGCCCCTACCTCACCCCTACTACGACCTTGCACTGGTCATACATATGCCCCCATCTTTCATCCTACCCCACAGTAATCTCTTTTTGAAGGCCTAACTTGATAAACCTATACTTGGATAAATATGGTGTACATGTTCCATTTTGAAACCGTCGTCAAGAGTTTTGTGTAATTCCAATTACGATATATAAGATAGAGTTGTTATACATATGTGCAACATCTCAAGGTGACTCTATTTAAGATGTTCATCATTTGTGAAAATTGAAAACCATGATTGCGATGTTAATTTGTGAGAAGCTAGCACTGCTTTGCTTAAACGATAATTACAAATCACTTTTTACCGGACAAATTTATCTGTTCTTATGTTTGCAGGTTAGACAGAAAATTGTACAATCTCCTTACCCCATTTGCTAATTCATTTCCATTTTATTTTATTGTTTAGGAACCACCAGCATCGCAGACTCCATTGCCCCCAACGATGTTCCTCCCCAACTGGGCCGTACACCTGCCGACAACCCACACAGATACTTTGGCGCCGGCTACTCGCGAAGGCCACCCTGCACACTGCATGCAACTCACGCCAATTAAATCGTTAAACCCTTACCAAAGCGTTTGGACTATTGAAGGCAGGGTCATCCAAAAAGGCAACCTAAACAACTACAACACGGAAAAACGCACAGGGCAGGTTTTCAGCTTCGACATTATCGACAAAAGCAACTCAGATATAGTGGTGACTTCTTTCGACCTAGCTGCAACTTCTTACTACAACCAAATACAACTAGGTAAAACATACACAATCAAAGGAGGCACCTTGCGGCCTGCAAGAAAAGCTTACACCAACTCCACAACTCCTTGGGACATCATCCTAGACTTGAACTCCTCAGTAAAGCTTAGTACAAACCAGTCCGTAAACATACCGCAATATCTTTTCCGCTTCAAAACAATAGCAGAAATCAACTCCACCCCCGCCAAAACCACCATTGACCTACTAGCTATTGCGCTATCCATTACCGCCCCCTCCACTATCAGGAAAAGTGATAGCACTTTCAGCCACAAACGCACAGTCGTGCTAAGTGATAACTCGGCACTATGTATTGAGGCAACGTTATGGGGCACTTTTAGTGACAATGAAGGCAAACTTCTAAGTGAATTATGTGCTGCACAGACATCAACCCGACCAGTCCTAGCAATTAAGAGAGCAAAAACTACAACTTTCAAAGGAACAACATTGGCCACAGGCCCTAATACACAAATCTTCGTAGATCCTGATATACCTGAGGCTCATGCATTGCGTGCATGGTTTACTTCGCTCACCCCTACAACTACATACCCTTCAGTGAGTATTGCGAAAATTGAGAAAACCGATATTGCAGGCATCAAATCCTCCTCGCACCTAGGTAAACCGCTCACCTTCTCCACCGTAGCAACAATTATACACATTAATATGTCCTCCTTCAGCTATCCAGCATGCACATCAATTGTTAACAACCAGCAATGCAAGAAAAAACTTGACGAAACTGCAAATTCCTCTTGGTATTGCCAAAAATGCAAGCACGCCATCTCCCATTGTGACTACAAATATGCATTACACTTCATCATTGAGGATGGCACAGCAACAACATGGGTAACTGCTTTTGATGAGGTTGCTACATCAATCATGGGTATATCAGCACAAGAGCTACAACTTCTTGCACCTACACCTGACAAGCTTTGGCCTGTTGTTAAGCCAATTCTGTTCCACCGCTATATGTTCACAATATCCGCAAAGCTAGAGGTCTACAAATCAGAAGAGAAAGCCCAATGCACTGTTGTCGCTGCAGTTAAGGACACGGCTTCCAGCATGCAGGAATCCCCACTAGATGCATTCCTCGCAACACCTTAACTATGTATTGCTGAAAAAGATCCTACACTACCTCAGAAAACATATTATACTCATAGGTTACATATAGGTTTTTTGCATTCATAAGTTACATAACCTTTAATATTCACGCATGTTGTGCTCAAGTTTTCTAATATTTATATACCGCTCTGTGTTCTTAATATGTCTTTACAATACACGTATTCGGGTGCAATCAAAGTCACTTTATACTAGCAATGCAAATACTCTCAACATACATAGCTACACTTCACTCCAATCAATCAAAAGAACTTTTCTTTTTTGCTTGCATTAACTACGTTCTACACCTACTTACTGCTACCTTTTTAACTCTTTTTTTGCAGGCCTAACACGGACTGAGAAAAATGCACAGGCCCGGTTGAGATACGCAGCCAACAAAAACAACCTCAATGAGCATCGCCGCCATAAAGCTTGCATGAAACGACAAAAGCTAAACACACAAGCACCAGCCTATATAGCCAACCATGCCACCCTGCTCGAAGATCGCACACCAAATACGCATACACTCCAAAATACACAGCGCCAATTCCGCCAAAGAATAGATCACCTCCCACCTCCAAACTCATGTTCATGTTGTAGTGAATTATATGTTGGGCTACGTACAAGGCTTTACAAAGGTGCCCATACCTGTCACAGATGCATTGCTGAAAAGGATAATCGCCGCTTCTCAAGTTGGAATAACATGGACCCAGGCACGCAACCTGAGGTGTTATCTTCACTTACACAAGTTGAGGAAATGTTGATAGCAAGGGTCAACCCAATATTGCAAGTGACTCACGCTGTAGGTGGCCAATACAAATATAGGGGCCACACCATATGCTTCCCCCAAGAAGTTTCATCCATAACTAAACACTTGCCTCGGCGCGTCGAAGACTTGGACATCTTAATCATCCGAAGAATCGGAGCAACAAATAAAGCATATACGATTGCTTTGTAAGCAGATCTCGTGTTCTGGCAGCATTGCAATTCAAAATAGCTCATGACCCTTACTACAAGGATGTTGTCCTAGACCACCCTGCATTGCATTCCCTACCACATCACAGTACTGATATATCTACTTCCCTACCACACTTCAATTCAGTTATCACCGACAATGCTGAACCACAACCGGAAGCAGAGCTTCACCCAAGCCCCCCGCCAAATACCCACGAGCGACAGCCATCATCTTTTGTGTCCTCCCTCCCTACAGCCACTTCAGAAGTTGACCAAATAACAAATTTCATCAAAGGCAGGGAAAAAACTCCGCTACAGTCAATTGAGTGGCCACGCATTGGTTCAACCCCGGTCAGCGAATACGACACTGAGGGCTTGCTATCTATGGCTTTTCCAACATTGTTCCCAACAGGGGTTGCATTGTTCCACCAAGCACGCATCAAGAGAGTTCACATGCATGAATACGCACTACACCTACTACGTTACCATGATAACAGATTTGGAAGCCATCCGCGCTTTCGTTACTACATTCTCAACATTATGTTGCGCCACAGAAGCCAATCAACATCTGCTGTTTTCGCAAAAAAAAAATATAGCCGACAACTTGCCTACCACAGTTTCGATGTTACGCCGACAACTTGCAACCTACCCAGATGCACACATTGCAGAGCAACTAATGCGCTTTGGGTCCAACCTGCGAGGAACTAAATCATTTTGGTGCAAGCGCAGACATGAACTCACAGATATGATAACCCAACTAGAAAGCCCTACGCTTTTCTTCACTTTAAGTGCAGCAGATACTAAATGGCCTGATTTACACAAAGCAATGCCGGGAACACCGACGCCACCATCAACAACTAGCCAGCAGTGGAGGAACGCGAACTTGAACATGCACCCCCATATCGTCTCTGCATACATGGAAAAAAGATTTACAATATTTTGCGAGGAGGTGCTTCAAAAAAAAAATGCATTGCACTGACTACTGGTACAGGTGAGCTCACTACCACTTAGATTTTAATACAATACCCCGCCTACCACATTTACCAAGCTAGACCCTCTTTGTGCAAAATACAGGTACGAATGGCAGCACTGAGGCTCGGCTCATATCCACGGCTTTATATGGCTTCCAGATGCACCAAACATGGAGGACCTAAACTGGGACAGCCCCCGTGATCTTGATGCGGCGAAGACTTACTTCGACCAATTAGTAACTGCATGGAATCCAAGGGGCCCTGCGAGTGGAGAACGTCAGATACATCGTTCACAGGAAGATGACCCGTGCTTGTTAGACACAAACGGGATACTTACAAACAACCCAGTAGCTGACTATGAGAACTTGTTGAACCGCGTGCAACGCCACACAAAATGTACTGAGACAACCTGCTTGCAGAAAAAAAAAGGGACACTTCAATGTAGATATAAAGCACCTTGGCCACTCCAAGAGTATTCGAGCTTGGGCTTAGATGAAACCAGTAAAAAAAAAGTACACCCCTGCACGCAATGATGCACGGGTCAACATACACAACTCAGACATGCTAGCACTATGGCGAGGCAATGTCGACTGCCAACCCGTTGTGTCGCGACATGCAGTCTTACAATACATTGCAAAATATGCAGCCAAGGCAGAGAAGAAATCAGAAAGCTACCATCACATGCTAACAAGGATATCTAATGAAGTTAGCATCGACCACCCTGCAAAGACGGCATACAGCAAATTCCTCTCTGAGACTATTGTCGACCGGGACATTAGTGCACAAGAAACCTGCCACATGTTACAAAAACTCCCCCTTTCCAATTGTAGCCGCACTTTTATTACCCTATCCGTCGGTAAGCAGGTATTCAAACGTGTCCTGCCAGACCTAGGAAACACATTGCAATTCCCTTCATTCATAGATGCATACATAAAACGCCCTACACAATTAGAGAACACCTCCCTCTTTGAAGCTGCTCATTCCTGGTCCTACAACAGCCAAAGGAAAGCTACTTAATGGCTACAAAGAAGAACCCCTGCTGTCGTCCGCGTATTCCCCCGATACACTGATGTCCCAACCCCAGATGCGGTACACTATGAGGATTACTGCTGGACAAAGCTTCTACTTTATAAGCCCTTTCGGCATATCCAAACAGACATTGGCATCTCCACATCTAAAATAACTAACCATTGGGAAAAGCTGAAAAACTCGTACGCCCCTTTACATGTGAACAGAGCCACTACTCTAGAAGAAATTGCACCTGGGGCAAGTAGCGACGACAGTGACTCGCAAGGATCTGATCCACTGCACGCACAACTATTTGAATGGGAGCATATATCCCGCATGCACCCAACACTCAATACAACAATTGATGATCTAGACATGATAGGCCTCCGTGACTTTGACATTAACCATGATTGGAAGGTTCATTCAATCCCTGCTGCCTTACAAATAAGTGCACCTAAATTCATAGACATCACCCGAACTGAAAAATCGCCGTCAGTTGTTACTCCCCCTACCCATTTAGACACTTTGCAACTATCGTCAAAGCAACACCTTGCGTACTCAATTGTGCTTTCACATGCAACTCAACAAGGAGAACACCCACCATTGAAGATGATCATTCAGGGAACCGGTGGAACAAGAAAAATCATACCTCATACAATGCATAAGAAATGGGCTTAAAAATATGGGCTGGCAAACTAAAATCTTCCCTCCTTGTACTAGCCCCAACAGGTATTGTTGCATTTAATATAAAATCATCCACTATACATTCTTCCCTCCGAATACCCATTTCCGACATGAAAACCCCTCGAAGGACAAGCCCTAGCAATCTTCCAAGAGCGAATGAGTCCCATACGTTATATACTCATAGATGAAATGCAGCTTTATAGGTCCTACAATGTTAGACAACATCAACAAAAGACTTCGTGAGGCATACCCCCAACATAGTAACCACGCGTTCGGTAATTGCTCAATGATTTTGGTGGGAGACTTAGGCCAGCTCCCCCCGGTCAACGATGTACCGTTATATGTAGGCAACAAAGTAGGAAGCTCCCTTTGGCATGCTTTTGATACCGTGGTCACCTTGGACACAAACTTCAGGAAACAAGGATTAAACTCCACACAACTTGAATTCAGAGAAATGTTGACCAACCATCAGAAACGCAGAAGCAACCATTAAGGATTGGTCTCTTCTCATGTCACGTACCAAGTCGTCCATGTCTACCTCATAGCAATCCACGTTCATAGCTGAGAAGCACCTATTTGCAACAAAAGACCTAGCAAACAAGCACAATAAACAAATGCTAAAATCCTTGCACATACCAATTGCAATGAGCATCGCAGAACAAAGCAAACATAACTCTGACTCAGACATCAACGACACTAAACTTGACCCGGTAGTTTTCCTATGCACAGGACAAGAGGTCATGTTGACATCTAACTTATGGGTTAGCTCAGGACTGGTTAATGGTGCCCTCGGGCAAGTGACAGATATCGTGTACAACCCAGAAGCACAACCACCAGACTTGCCATCCTTTGTTGTTGTCAACTTCAAACACTACCAAGGGCCCCCATGGGACATACTCAACCCAATCCACTTGCCCCTACCTCCTGTCATACGTGGAAATCGTCTCCAAATCCCACTAAAAAATGTCTTGGGGCCTTACCATCCACAAATCACAGGGCCTAACCCTTGACAAGGCCACAGTAGACATCGGAAACGTTGACCGCCAAGGACTAACATTCACAGCAATGTCAAGAGTTCGTTGCATCAACGACCTACAAATCCAACCAGCTTTTACGTTCGAACGCTATGCACGAATGAGATATACCAAGAACGTAAAATCACGCAAGGAGGAGGAGAAAAGACTTTGCAACGCAGCATTGGCACACGGCGTACAAGACATGGAAATACTCCTTCCCCCATCATGCACACAAAACAATACCACGATCTAGGTTCCACATTCAATATATCGTGTAAAATATATTCTACGATATACGATAGATGTTTGAGTGCAGAACAAAAGTTACACTCTGCAACACTATTCACATGTCTATATGTGAGGATCCACATTCAACAGGCTTCCAAGCTTAGAAATGTTGTTTACGTATGGATGAAAGAAGATTTCAGTATGCTATCCAGTCCATGATCACCTTCACATCCACACTATAATGAATACAAAAAATTCAATCCCTCTCCGGCATAACTTGCAACTCATTTGCAATTGCTAGTACATTAACTATAGGGAACTAAGGAATGACAATTGTTGGCCACTATCAAAATTAATGTGAAAGTTGGCACTTATAAGTCCGTATCAAAAAGTAGGAAGTTAGAGAATAATGGACATATGCACTTGGGTTTCCATTCACAAAAGTAAGTTTGAAATTTGAAGTAACCTTTCTTTTCTATTCACGTGATATGATGAAATACTCACCACTAACTTTTTTGTTTTAAAAGTTTGCAACTTAACAGTTTAAATTTGATGGTTGTATGCTTATATTTATTAAATATGGTTAATGTTTTTGGTTGATGAAATTTTAGAAAGCATTAAAAAAGAAACATATTTTTAAAATTTTATAAACTATTAAAAAAAATCATAAAAATATAACAAATATATATTGTCTTTATATTTCTTATTTCTATTATAAATTGGACAAAACATAACTTACATGATCAACCATCAAATTTAATCTATGTATGAATGATAGAGAATTTATTGGCATCTTTCCCTTTAAAAATATGGGATAAGCAATGCATTCATTTATTTTGTGGGCTCATGTGAGGTGTACTCCATTCAAAAGCTTTGTGCCACTTATCTTCGAGCACATTAATCTTCATATAAAGCCCCACAAGGCCACCTACCAAGAATAGTCCCCACTATTTATATCAATTTTGTTATGGAAAAGCTCATAGTCAAGGGTCCAATACGATAAATACAAATTTAAAGGACACCCAAATTTTCTTCTATCTTTAATTGTAAAGATTGTGCCTGGTTTTTTTAAGACAACCTCAATAGAATTCAAATAAAATATCATTCTTCTTGCACACCAAACTTAATGATGGTGGTTTTAGGAACATTTCTTTTTTTTGGGCATGGTATAATGTAATGGTAAGGATTTTAAGGACTGACTTATAGAAATTTGAGCAAACCAATACCCGGATAAGAAGACCCTACATGTTCCACATGACAAATACGGTTGTTTTTCTAATTTTGGTGACACCTTAGAAACAAAATAATAATTGTATGTTTTGTCATTTATTTATTTTATCTTTGTCAAGATAAGATTAAATCCATTTTGAGTTGGTGAAAGTTAAGGTCATATCAATTGTTGTGAATTGCGATTAAGGAAGAGGTCCACTCTATTTTATCTGAGATTGAATAAATTGTAGAGATAATTTAGTGAATTTCTTTGTTAGTCACGGTAATTAACAATTGAGAAGAGTCTTTGGCAAATGGATGCATATCTTTCAACTCTAAGCTTCATCACCACAAAATAAAATCAAAGTATTTGAATTGATAGAGGTGTGAACAAAATTTAAGCCCACTTTATAATTTATTCATATTTAACATCGTATCACATCAACGATATGTAAAAAAGAATAATGTGTTGTTTAACAAAAGATAAATTTAGTACTATTTTCTTTCCAAATTGATGGATTGGAACGTAAAGAACTATATTTATAACAATAATAAATCTCATCTAATATATAATAGAAAATTTTACCAAATTCGTCAAAGTAATTATATAGATCAAAACATAAAATTCTATATTCGAAAAAACATAAGACCTCTCCAAATACATGAGAACAAATTTTATCATGGCATTAAAGTGCTCACGATTCACCATTAAAGGTTTGTGTTTGATGGGAAATTGATAATACATCAACAATACAATACATATACCTCTTAATATGCAAGTTAATTTAGTTATACATAAAACGATAAATAAGTTTAATTGTTAAACTATTTACAATGTAATAATTGACAACAAGGGTTTTTGAATATTTGATTTTTTGCATATCTCAAAAGAGACATTAGGAGCACACACCAAAACCATGGTTTTAAGTACAAGACCATAAGAACCCAGAAAAATCATGCAACATGAACATGTCCCCATAACCATCAACTTACTCTATAAGGAAAACCAAATCGCTCATTTAGGACCATCAATTAAATTTGTTAGCAACTGTCATAGATGTTGAATCTAATTTGATGATTTTTTTGGTCAACTATGGAGTTTCAAAAGCCCCACTTGAATTTCTAAAATTTCACACAAATTTTTGGGAAAGTGATCCACTTCCTTAAAACCCTATTAGGGAAGCTAGTGTTGGATTTTTTGTCATTGATGTCAAAGGATTTGGTTCAATGTCTGTCATCTGGAGCCGAGCTCAGAGCGGTGTTGATCATTCGAAGCTCAAAATATGTGAAGTCTGGAGTTCATCTAGAATGTTGCTCATCCAAAGCTAGAAGTATAAATGGTCTGGAGCTCGAAGTGTAAATGGTCCAAAGTTCGCCTATAATGTTTCTCATCTGGAGCTAGAAGTATAAATTGTCCAGAGCTCGTAGTGTAAATGGTCCGGAGCTCACCTATAGTGTTTCTCATCTGGAGCTAGTAGTGATTTAGTCCGGAGCTTGTAATAAATCTGGTCCGAAGCAAGCAGTATTAAGCCAATGGTGGTAATACATTCTAGAGCTTCACTTATGAATGATTTGGAGCCTCATTGATAAATACATCTAGAGCAATAAGAAGACAAAACTGTGTGAATTGAAAGAAGATTAGTTTTGCGCTATAGACCACTAATCGTTGTCTAAACAGAATTCACTTTGAATATCCATTATTCAGGGAAAATCACATCATTCAAAGGTGTCAAGGAAAATAGTTCTCATGATCATGTAGGCCCACCATTCCAAGTCATTTAAAAACATGTTTATGATCTTAAAGGATACATGTCAGCCTCCCCTATTTTGGTATTGATTTGGTTTAGTATTTATAATCATAAGAATGCGTTGACCTAGATATAGTTATGGCACCCAATGTTTGAGAGGCATAATCAAGTACAAAATAAGATGACTTTGAAATAACATAATCAAGTGTGTTGAGTTAAAAAGAAGAGAGAAATCACTCAAACTCAAGCGGGCTGAAATGATGAATTGTTGAAGAGGAAGGAAGAGAAAACTCAAGCAAAATAAAATGGTGAATTGTTGAAGAGAAAACTCAATCAGAATGAAGTGGTGAATTGTTGATGAGGATGGAGAAAATGGAAAATTAAATGAGGAGGAAATGTGAAAGGTAGAGCATTACAAGCGTTGAGTAGAACTCAAAAGAAGTTAGAATTGATTCAACCATAAGCAGATTTAGGGGAGTAGCCAACAAGAGAAGTGAGTGGAGAGAATAAGCTTGGTGAGTAAGTTTGTTTGTGAAAACTGTCACAGAGAAAGAATATGTAAAATGTGATAAGAGAAACCGACAAGAGGATTGAAGTGTACATTGGTGCGATTGGAGTGAGTTGAGAAAGTAAGCTTGAGGAGCAACAAAATATACATCAATAAAGCACAAGTAGACTTTATGAAGGCGATTCAAATAACTATCATCCATTGGAGAAGGAAGTGAATAATGATCCAAAGAAGAGCAGACGATGTAGATTAGATCTAATTTCTGAATGCAAAAAAATATATTCATTATACATTGAAGAAACAACATCCTGAAGGTGAAATTTTGAAGTAGAGATTGGTGTCTCTTGTTGAGTTGGTGCTCAGTTGTGGGGATTAGTGTCTCCAGTAGGTTAGTGCCTACAAATTGTGGGGATTGGTGTCTCTAGTAGGTTTTTTCCTAAAAAGTTTGTAATAAATATTTTGTGAATTGATTTGGACAGTAGATTCAAGCAATCTTTTCTCTATGCTTTTCTCCTAAAAGGGTTTCCACTGATATCTTGTGTTCTATGGTTGTGTAATTTGGTGTTTTGTAGTTACTAAGTTTGAAAATAATTATAATAATTGTTTATATTGATTCATCCCCTCTCAGTATAAGTGTGTGCTCTTTAATTGGTATCAGAGTGGGTTTCTTCAAAAATAGTTTAACATCTAGAAGACAGATCTCAGAAGCACACATGGCAGGTCAAGAAGGATTCTCCTCAAATAGAGCTCCATTATTTGATGGAACTAACTATGATTTTTGGAGTATAAGCATGCACACCTATCTAATGGATCTTAGTTTTGACATTTGGCAACCAATTTTGAATGGTTATGCAGCTCCAACAACTCCTCCAACAGATCAAGCTGGAAAGAAGGCAAGTGAGAGCAATGCAAAGGCTATGACTGCAATATTGTGTGGTTTTTCTGAATCAAAATTTGTGAAAGTGATGCATTGTGTTTCAAATAAGGAAATATGGGATAAACTCAAGAATGTCTATGAAGGAGATGATAAAGTGAAGAAAAAAAACTCCAAACATATTGAAGTCAATTTTAGGGTTTGAAGATGATGGATGATGAAAACATTGCATCCTATCTTCTTGGTGTGGTTGAAATTGTTAGCAACATTAGAGGGATTAGAGAAGAAGTTTAAGATCAAATAATTGTGTAAAAAGGATTAAGATCTCTTCCTTTGAGATTTGATGCCAAAGTGTCTACCATTGAATAAATAAATTATTTAAATATCCTAACCATAGATGAGTTACATGGAATCCTCAAAGTGTATGAGATGAGAACTGAAAAATAAAAATCATCACAACGAGAGGAAACCTTCAAATCTTTAAAGAAGATGAAGAGAAATAATCTCGACTCAAATGACTTCTCCAACAATGAGTCAGACAAGGAAGAAGCTCATTTTTTAGGAAGCTAAGGAATAATATGGAAAATACAAATGTAAGCTACCCTTCAAAATTTGTAATCAATTGGTAGTGTTCTTTTCCTTCCCTCGATCGGTAGCTTCATCTTTTAATTGTTGGTCGGTAGTATGTTCACCCTTTTGACTCTTGTTGTCGTCCGACAACATTATTACATCTTACTAGCCAGTAGTGTCCATATCGCCATGCACTGCCTTGCCAACTCACCGTTATGCTCCCACGACCCAGTCCTTGCTACCAGTTGATAACATTATACATGTTACTGGCCGATAACATCCGTACGATGCTACCAACACCCTTTTTCACCGTCACCCGATCGTCCCTCTCCTACTACCGGTCGGTGGCATCATCTCACGCTACTGGATGGTAGAATTTGTACTTGCTACCGGCCAGTAGCATTATGACATGTTACTAGTTGATAACATCGTTTGATGCTACAAACGAGATTAAATATCCATGACCTGCTAGCTCAGTACAACCCACCGAGGAAATACCAACTTAGCAGAGCCAACTCTCCAACCCACCCTTCGTTACCCAACTCGCCAAAACTCACTGAGATTGCCTACTCACTTTGCCACGTTGTAGACTGATTTTGCGTGCTAAATTTGACGGTTGTCCATAAGTCTCATACTCATGTAAAATGGCTAAGTCTAGACTTTGACTACGTTATCCAAATTTGCAAAGGAGTGAAAGTTTGTGATAACAGTTTAGGAGACCTCTAGGGGACATATTCTTGCTAGATGAAGCTACCAGTTTACCTTTAAGAATCCATTGGGCATGGAGTCAAGCCTAACCTCTAAGAAGCTGATCTTTTCCTTTCAAAACATTTCCTTTGGATCGAAGGGAACTTGATCTAAACTGAAACCGCTTATATGCCACCATTTTGGTCTGAAATGATCTTTGGACCTCTGAATCTTAGAATTTGCTCCAAATATCTTATTTATCTAAGGAAGGAGTACTGAGGGCTCTGAATTGTAATTGATCTATTGGGGCCGAAATACGAACTTATGAAAACTACCCCAAAATTTAATTTTTCCATAATCTGCAAAAACTTATGCATAAAAGGAAAATCATGCATGCCCTAAATGGAACATGGAGAGTGTGCATAAGCACTTCTTCTACTAAAAACAAACCTACATACTCCACTCTAACCAGATACAATGGAGAAACTAAACAAATTCTTGAAACAGGTAGGGGGAATAGGCAGGGAGAAATAACTTCCCTTCTTTACAAAATGTGGCCATGTAATTTAATTTAGCAATGGACATAGCCCTTAATAAGAGTGAAAATTGTCTTAAAACTAATTTCCCACCCTTCTCCTCAAAGTATCAACAATAAAAAAGAATACCTCCTTTATTTGTTTTGTTTTTGGTTGGAGGTGTTGTAGCTGACCTTTGGGACTTTGAAGTTCATCCTCATGCTCTTAAGTGAGCATGACTGGTGGAAACTCTGTTTTTGGCTCTTAACTAGCCAAATCCCTGATTGGGCAAGGAATGATCCTTTTGATTTGCCCATTTCTTTAAAGCTCATCGCCATGGATGGGGACATCCTACAGAATTTTCGAAAGGTGATGGATGTTTACAAGTTGATCTGAACTGTGTCTTGCTTCCACAAACAACTTTGTCTCCTTCAAAATCACCTTCTCCTCAACAAACAAGAAGTTTGATAAATCAAACCTCTCCTCCTCAACATGAATCTCCCTTTGAATGATTACAGCATATGGAGATATGCTTGATGGATCACTACAATCTTTCAAAAGTGCAATAAGTTCCAAGCATGCAGAACAATGGGGGTAATTGCATTCAACTGAAATATCCTGCTCACTTGGAAGTTTGTCTTCCTTTGCTTTCATCACTTCTTCTTCAACCTCCTTGACTTTAGAGTTTTCAATCAAAATAGGAGGAGTTGCAGTAGTGGGTTGGGTCACTTCTTCATCTATTGTTCTCTCAGAGTTAGTCCATTCTTCAACAATTATTTCTTGACTTTCAAGAATGGGACCTACCTCATCTAATTTTGAAGGACTTGTAGAAGGTTGACTGTCAGGTCCTTGGTGATGAACCTTTCTTGCTTTAAACTCATGGCTACAATCCTTAAAGATCTAAGTCTGATCTGATTTGTTTTTCTCCTTGTTAACCTACCCCTCCAGTTCTACAGGTGCATCATGTTGTCCAAAAGAATGAAGCTCAACCCTTGATGCTATGAAAGATATAAGATCTTGTTTAGTGAGGAATGGATCCTCAGGTAACCAAGAACTTGGGCCCTTAGTTTGTTGGTTGACTTTCATTACGTCATGGTCTTCAACTAATTCTTCATGAGGCTTAGGCACATGTAGATCTAATTTGATGAAATGGGGGAAGGATTTTTCCCTCGGTTGCCCTTACAAAGGTTCAAATGGTGGAGGAGGTGGAATACTTTCTTGTGGAGGAGATTAAGACATGAAAGAAAAGGGGGTGGAGAATTAAAGGTGGGATGGAAGGGAAGAAGATGGAGAAGTGGAATTCTCAATGGGGGAAACAGACATAAAGCTAGGAATATGGAAACCAAGCTAAGAGGGCGTAGGTTTGGGAGGAGGAATGGGAGGGTTGTAAGATGGTAGTGTAGGGTTGCCCCATTGATAGGGTTTCCTAACACTAGATTCATGAGCCTCCATCAACTCTACCCATTTTTCAATTTGGAGAAACATCTCAACCATGAAATCCAACTTCTAATGAGGGTTGAACCAGTTTGGCATAGGGCCAACCCATGGACAAGGGACCCTGAAACCAGTTATAAAAGCCTTCATTGCATTTGTAGCCCTGATGCAAAATCTTTGCGCACCATTCTTAGCTCCATCTCTTGAATTTGCCTTTGGAAATCAACATCTGACATGAAGTTGCCACCATTGCCTACATAACCACGTTCTTCAAAAACATCCTAGTTAGAAGGATAACCATATAGATCATTGGGGGTTGGGTTATATGCACATTCATCATGATAGGGCTCATAGAGTTGATTTAGAGGAGGATTTCAGAAGTATGGGGATGGAGGGAACTGATGTTGTTGCTGCAAATGAGAGTCCCAAGATGGAAATGGAGCCATGATTGCACAACTTCATGAAAGAGGAAAATGGAAAGAATGAAAAGAAGGGGAAATGAATGGAAGGAAAGGGAAAGGTCTGATGATGACATAATGGGTTTATTGGAATAGTGGAGTCATCGGATATGCTTGAAAATGCCTCCAAAGGCTGAAATCTCACCAAGAGCACATCAAACTTGGTGAAATGAAGATATGAAGCTCCTCAAACTCTGTCCCACCGGGCATGCCAAAATTGTTGGAGCTCAAAATTGCACCCTGCCCCAAGTCATAAACAACTCGAGATTTTGAGGCAACATGGGACTGTCTCCAAGTTGTGGGACCTTGCAAACCCAGACAGACCTCCGAAGAAGGCTGATTCCTCTACCTAATCCTAATGCTAAAACTAAACCTACAAAAAAAATCAAATCTAACTAATCCTCATCTAAAAATTCCAAGTGACCAGGGTTATAAGGAGATGCAGAAAGGGAAATCCTAAGCTAAAAGGGGTGGGGATAGCACCAGAAAAGGGGTGAGAGCTCTCCACAAGGGGAAGGAAAGGGAAAAAACATGGGAGAGAGGGCATACAAACATGCCACAGATCAAGAAGCATGCATACTCCACTCGCCCACGCATTTACAACACAACAAAAATGGAACCTGCAATCAAGAACTACACACAACATGCCAAAAAATGAATGGAAAGGAAAGACTACAAATAAAACAAGTTAGGGTAGATAAAATGTCCCAAAAAATAGATTCTACGACTTGAAATATGCACAATTTCATTATATTCATGACAAAAAGTGTGAGATTACATTGCAGAGACCAAATTTGAGGTCTGGAACTCATGTGAAGTTGACCACCATTTTGGCATGGTGTCATTACAACAAAGAGCCTCTTAAAGCTCAGCTCAAAGACAACCAAGACCCTTCAAATGAGCGAGTTTATCATATGTATAGAAACTACTTACTCTCACTTACCATGCATTAAATGCCTGATAGGTAGTTGAGCTACTTTGTACAATGTTCATTAATGTCTGAGGAGTCGACTGGTAGTGTTCTTTTCCTTCCCTCGACCGGTAGCTTCATCTTTCAATTTTCGGCCAACAATATGTTCACCCTTTGAACTCCTGTTGTCGACCGACAACATTATTCCATGCTACCGGTTGGTAGCGTTTGTACCGCCATTCACTGCCTCGCCAACTCACCGCTTTGCTCCCACGACCCAGTCCTTGCTACATTATACGCTACCGATAACATTATACATGCTATCGACACCCTTGTCCACCTTCGCCTGACCGTCCCGCTCATGCTACCGGTCGGTAGCATCTGTACTTGCTACCAGCCGGTAGCATTATGACATGTTATTGGCTTATAACATCCTTTAATGCTATCGACTGGATTAAATTTCCGCGACCCTCCAACTCATCCCGCACTGCTTCGCGAGCTCGCCACAACCCGTCGAGGAAATACCAACTCGGCAGAGCCAACTCGTCGGCTCGCCTTTTGTTACCTAGGTTGCCACAACTCGCCGAGCTCGCCTACTCACTCCGTTGCGCTGCAGAATGATTTTGCGTGCTAAATTTGGCAGTCATCCGCAAGTCTCATACTCATGTAAAATGGCTAAGTCCAAATTTTGAATAAGCTATCCAAATTTGCAGGGGAGCGAAAATTTGTGATAACAATTACTAGTCAAGGAGGATTTGAGACCTCAAAAAATTCATGACACCATGGCGTTGCTCAACATTATGATTTGACTTCATCACTGGGTTGAACATCATACCATGTATGTGTGCATACCGCAAGGTCCTAACTCCTCCTCTATGATACCACACAACTCCTACAACTTATCATCATTGTACCACATAACTTTGTAATAACCCTCACTGAAGATATTGGACTGATTATAAGTTATGAAGCATTTATAATGGTTTAACCAACACTTCATCTTCTTCCTTAATTATTAGGACATTCTCCTATTCACAATAGTTAATTGATTAATAACTAGAGAATAAAGAATACATAGACATGCTATATCTAACCTCTTAGATTTTGCACATGATTTTGTATAGTATAACTTTACATTATAGTTCTACTTTTGGTAGTTATTACCTTCTTCATTTTTTTCTTTGTTGCATAAACAGTGTGATATAATTTTTGGCCCCTACCATTAACAATTTATTTTCTACATATAATACATCTAAATTCTTATTTAGAATATTATCCACTTAATCTCCTCCTCGTACCAAAAATGAAATCAACCATAAAATAAAACTTAAGAGGTAGGAAGAACATTGGACCCTCTGCTCAATCCTAAAAAAGAGGTGAATTAAATTTTCCCTTTAAAAAAAAAAAACACAGCGCTTTGCACCTAAAGAATTCAACCCATATTTACTCCTTCATATGGACTTGCACATAAAGAGTTCAGCCCATATCACTTCATATGTACTTGTCCATTAACTTTACGGTTGAGATTATTTTAACATCAAAGCACAAAGTCAAAGAAGCAGTTGGCCTATCTTCTAATCTTCCATCCATACAATCATTCCACTTTTTCTACCACTCAGCTATATATTTTCTAACAAAACCTTAACTAACACCCATTAATGAGTGTCCTTCCTCCAGGTGGCAGAGTCATTGAATCTCAAACATAAATCACATTACAATGAAAAGAGACGACCATAGATGTCGTTTTGTTTTTGGCCCCTTCAGGTAGGTGGAACATTAAATCGGTCACTGTAACTGCTTTCAAGTTTCTGTAATAGAATTTACCTATTTTCTGTTTATCTTATTCTTGTATAGGGAACGAGATAAGGAAATCTTTGTAAATTTTTAACGTTCAAGGTTTAATTTATGCTTAAGGTTCTTAATGTCTTTTAATTTTTAATTTTGAATTGTGGTCATTTGAACTTTCTTGTACTTGCCTCATGTTATTAGCCGTGATCTTAGAGATCCCTCATCATTTTTGAAATCTGCTACCATTTCAGTTGTACCTACCTGTATGTGATCTTAAGAATGGTTATTTTAATTAAAATTATTCCCAACTTAATTTCTATTTTTTGAAGTTTTTAGAAATAAGTTTAAAAGTAGTTCCAACTGTATCTTGTTTTTCACTATCACTATGTACGCAAGAGAAAGTTCAAAAGTAGTCCAATTGTACATAAAGCCTAATTTCCACTATCACTGTGTACCCAACAAAAAAGTTCAAAAGTAGTCCAATTATTTATACCTTGTAAAACCTAATTTCCACTATCACTATGTACCCAACATAAAAATTCAGAAATAGTCCCTATTGTTTCCTATAAAACAAAATTTACATTACCACCATGTACCTCACAAAAAGCTTTAAAACAATCTCAATTATATTCTGTAAAATCCAATTTCTACTATTAATATTTACTCAACAAATAAGTTTAAGAGTAGTCCTAGTCGTACCTTAATACCCAATTTCTACTATCAGTACAAGTCTACACACCCCACAAAAAAATTGAAAAATAATACAATTGGAAAACCCAATTTCCACTATCAATATACACCCAACAAAAAAACCTATCCTATAAAACTAAGCATTGGAGATCTTAATCTTAAGAACAAAGAAAATACACATACCCTCAACACAGATTGTGAACACCTATTCAATTATGCAGCGAAAAGTCAAAATCCATGTCTCTCATAAACCCTAAATCCCAACATGGGATTCAGTAATCTACTATCTGGAATACAAAATCAAGCCTGTCCAAAGAGACTTGGCTATAATTTATAACATTCTTTGCAGAGCCATTGTTATTAAATGAGAACATCACAAATAATTTGTATTCTTGTTAGAACTGTGTAAAATTTTAACTGTTAATAATAATAATTCATAAGCTAACATGAATTCAAATTCCCAACAGTACAAATTCAGACCTTTTTTCTCAGTATCTTAAAACTCTTTAATTTCTGAAATGAGTTGTTGGGACATGAACTCTCCTCCTGTATGCTCTCCTGCACACAGTGGGAGACTTTTGGGTTCCCTGGCAGAGCATAACATTAGCTGGACAGCTCTTGAGACAATTGTTAGCAAAGCTCCCACTGATTTTATCAGCAGAAATACTCAGAAATTGAGGAGGAATTTCACCATTCAGATAATTCCCATCCAAAAACAACCTAGCCAGAGGCTTCACATCATCAGCAGCCTTGGCACCATACTCTGCAGGGATTGGCCCCTGAAACCCATTGTACCTAAGAGACAGAGCAGCCAGAGACTGCAGAGTTGAAAAGTTGGAAGGCAGAAACCCATTGATTCTATTAAACCCAATATCCACAGCAACCAATAAGCTCTCCATCCCAGACAAATTGGGCACACTGATTGCAGCAAAACTGTTGTTTGACAAATTTACTTGCTGCAATTCTGGGTGTGAAAACAGCGACCCATCAATGGCACCACTGAGCCTATTATTACTCACATCCAAAACACCCAATCCTCTGAGACCAATCAAGCTTGCAGGCAAGGTCCCTGTCAAAAAATTGGACTTCAATGTAAGCTGAGACAAAGACACAGGCAGCTGTGATGGAATAACACCCACAAGCCGATTATAACTCAAATCCAAGTTATAAAGCTTTACCAGCCCACCCAACAGAGGAATGGCGCCGCTCAATGCATTGTAAGACAAATCCAGCCTCACCAAATTTCTGAGATTGTTCAAGGAACCAGGCACAGGCCCACTCAGTTTGTTCCTTCCCAGTGACAAAACCTGCAAATTCTTTAGCCCTCCTAGTGAAACAGGCAGAGCCCCAGATAACATGTTACCAGATAAATCAAGCCTGTAGAGCTTAACAAGCCCTGTGAAGCTCTGGGGGATGCTACCATGGAATCCATTCCCTGCTAAGTCCAACTCTGTGAGTTCACTCAGATTCCCAATAGAAGGGCTCAAGTAGCCGCTGTATCCCACCCCATCCAATGCAATACTTGTAACTCTGCTCTTATCCCCACTTTTCACATCACACCTAATTCCACACACAAACTCGCTTGTAGACCTGAAATCACAGGGATCCACGGAAAAATTCCATGACCCTAAACATGTTGTTGGCCCGATTGAACCCGCCCCCACACCATTTTTGAACAGAATCAAAGCTTTCACATCTGATTCCAATGTAATACCCCATGCCCAGTTGCAGAGACTGCAAAAAAACAGCATTTCCAGCACCAATTTCAAATGGGTATTGACAATCTCCATTGAAAACCAAATTGTAGAAAAAGAAAAGCCCAACTCCGCAGCAGAAACAACCAGTAAATGTGTCAATCTTCAAACATATATATATATATATGAAATGCGAATTCTGTATGATGCCTATGCCTGCCGGCTGCCATATATATAAAAAGCCCGTCTTTTAACACGACTTTCTGGCTTACCTTCGCTTTACTTCCCGCGTTAACCTGGGCCCCACGCTGAGGGCCGTCATCTGCCGTCAAATGATTTGCCGTCGGTTGTCTTTCCCGATCACTACTTTCGGGATAAGGGCTCGTATCGTAGATGAGCTGGCATCGAGCCGTGGGTCCCGCAATTTTTCAAAAACTCTCAGTAAATAATTTCTTACCGCATGGTTCATTGTCGTAAATTTTTGTCTTTTTTACTGGGACATTTCACGAATTAGATTCTGGGGTAAATTCTATCGTACGTCGTATTGTCCACCGTATGTTTGGGGTCGTGCGGTCAACGTCACGCTGGTCTGGCAGAATATTCCGTTTCGTTGTCTTCAACTCATTATAAGTATTAACAACTGTCGTGGAAAATTGGAAATGCTGGTGGCCGTGACTCGTGAGATTCGAACCCAGGCTGTCTCCTTTTAAAGACTTTATGAGCGCACACAAATTTTGAACACATTGCATAGTTTTTATTTTGGATTATTGGTTATTTCTGGTTCATGAGCCACCTCTTCTAAAATATTTCTAAACAATATTTTAGCAAGTGTTAGAATTTAGGGGTATTTTAATAGAATTATGGTCACATGTTGTTCTTAAATTTTCTATAATAATATCTGTTCAGATATTTTAGATCATACAAATGTTGAATAGTTCCATGGACGAATATAAAAGTTTATATTTCATTGACTTAACTATATTTCACATATTTTTATTTGCTACAATTTATTCCACATAATAATTATTTGTTGGTTTTTGGATAATGATTGAATGTGTTTTTGTAATTTAATTTGGATACCAAATGAAGTTATGAAGATTGTTATCCATGTTAACATAGTTGTTATCCATATTAGGCCTAGAGGAACATATGTACTAGTATGCAGATATCTTTATTTTATTTTATTTTATGGTTTTGCTTGTAGTATCTGGTTAATTTCTCAACGAACGTGAAGCAATCCAAAAGCACCGTCATAGTTTAGACCAATCGTATAAAAGAGTTGCAAATATGATGTGTTAAAATATGTCTAGAATGAACTACATTCTATTAAAAAAAGTTCTATCAATATTGTGTGAACAATGTAGTCATCTCACTTTCAAAGTAATAATGGTTTTAAATCGTATTCATTGACTAGCTTAAGCAATCTACTTTGATCATGAACCATTAATAAAGAATCATTTGTCAAGTTACTTCTCAAGACATTCAAAATCTGGGCACAGATTTTTAAAAAATGCAGATTGGAAGTGGAACAAAGGAAAAGCTAGAGATAATATTATATTGTAATTCCTTTGTTCCACACTACACGTGTATATAAAGTGAAATTAAAGACACAAAATCATTGTTACAATTGTAAATATAATGGAAAACACACCAATTTTTTTTGTAAAACTTATAATTGGTAGTTTTGTCCATTATTATGAACAATCATTCCATCCACTTTTGGTCTCTGTTTCTAGCCAACCTTTTCTTTCAAAGATCTATTGGAATATTGATATCTAAAATCGTCTTTGCAACATCATAAACATGTCAATAGTAATTACACCAAATACAATTCAAGTAATCAGTGGCAAGAATAAATGCATTGCAATATCACTATTCATATCTTGCACATACATCATTGTTATCACCATTAAAAAAATCCATTAAGGCTTTCCACACTAATGTTGGAGTTGGATCCACTCACACTTCATTGAAATGTAAATTATTTATGTTGCCAATAACTTCAATTTCATCTTCCATTAATATTAATATCATATTATGAAATGTGCAACACACAAGAAAGGTTTTTGGAAGCATATGTAAAACATGTTGACAAATTCTGGATTGTAGGATTCTCCACGTGTTTTGAATCTTCCAAATGCATATTTAACAACAATAATTGTTGAAGACAACTTAAATTAAATTCTCTTTGACTATTTGTCAAAGCTCCACTAAAGGGTGTGATTAACCATAGTAATAATAGATATCCACCATCACCTATAATGTACTCTGTCTTTTTTGAACAACTAATGTAAACTAAATGGTCATTTAACCTTTGTTCACCTTCACACAATTTGAATAAAGAAGAATTTCACATTTGTCTAGCATCATTAATAGAACATGACATCATGTGAAAACATTTGTAAAAAACATATTGCTATTAACAATGGCATGTAACGACGTGTTATAGTTGTGATCTCTACCGTACCAATCAATTGTACACTCATTAGCTAGAAGTCGGAAATGAATGTGAGTTACATCTATAACCCCGCAACAATTCAGAAAGCCTTACCTTTGGCGAAATCCTTCAAATTTTTAAAATCCATTTGAACGTTTATCCATTGGACATTTGTATGAAATTGGTGTTATGTTGCATTTATGAACTTATTCACAACTCTTATGATACTTGACTTTCCACAACAAAAAATTTCACTAATGTTTATCATTTTCATTCTAGAGGGTAATTTTATAACAACAACTACTTGCTTTTCAAAAGGAAATTCCCTGCTTTATATAGACATGGAAAATGAAAGTGTTGTGTCACCTTGAATAAGGTCTTCATGTAAGGATTCACAAAGACATTCAAATAGTCCGTAAGTTAGATTATAAATGCAATGAAACTATTGATCATCACATTTAACTTCACATTTGTAGTGGTTCCACAATATAATGAATGTGGTTTTATATACCATACTCATTGAACCCTACCTTCCCATTTAACGTCACATTTGTAGTGGTTCCACAATATAATGAACGTGGTTTTATATACCATACTCATTGAACCCTACCTTCTCATTGAGAAATTGATAAGTTTAGTTCAATAAGTAAACTCTTTGCTTGCTAGTGAATTTGTGAATCTCCATATCCATGTCTTATTTCTCTGCATAGGTAGAGTGTGGTCTAAGAAATGACTCTACCTTATGCCCCTTTGAAATGTGTAAAATATTGGTTAGTTCTTAAATTTGATACCAAATTTGTAATTCTAATTGAACACTAATTGGTGCATGTTCAGGGAGAACTTCCATTGCCCATTTTGAATGATAATCAATTATACTCTTAAAGAATAACTCCTAGAAATTGGAATATAACAAACCTGGAATGCATACTTCTCCTTGAAAAAGAGAGTTTTAGTTAATTTTTTTATCAACTCAAAAATTAAAAATGTATATATGAAAAAACCCATATTACATTTAACAAAAAAATTGTGTGAATTATTCCATAACTAGATTTGCATGACTTACATTCTTTCTTTTTATATTTGAATGAATGAAACATATGAGCAAATGATAATGATTCTCAGGATAAATTATATTTCCCTTTTTATATTTTTATTTCATTATCACTTCAACCTTTGTCATGAGCCTTGATGTCTTTATTTTTCACAAGTTAAACTAGAAGAATACTTGAAACTGTCAATTTATCTTCAACATTCTATTTAAAATTATATAATTATGAAATGTATAGAAAGACTTAACTTTTTCATATCATAAGAAACTTAAAATCTATAGACACAAAATCACACACTTTGGGTAATTATTTAGTTCCGGTTTCATACTACTATTCACATGGTTCTCAAGTAAAAAAGAGTACTAATCAACCCATGTATTTGACCATCTTGATTTGATTTATGTTGCTACTTTTGATCTTTCACTCGTACTTTCCCATTCTGTATTGTCATTTTACATTTTACCTATTACTGACTGGGGCGCGTAGCCAGGAATGGGGTGCCCCATGAACCCTGGTCCCCTCTAGGGAGCCCTGATCCTCTTTGCACTTTACTCTCACCTTTTGGGCACTTTCTAGCTGTTTGAGATTTCTATATTTTTGGTGGTCGGCCTTTTCGGGGTTAATTACGAAACTTGAACAAGAGAACCATATAAATATAAAGTTATGAAACCATAATGAAGGACCAAGCACTAAACACTTACTATTAGAGAAGGTATTTACCTTAGCTCATGTTCACCTAGGTACTTTATTTACCTTTATTATATTTATCCTCACCCACTTATGTGTGTGGATATTTATTTAGATATTAGGGGGATATTATCTAGTTGTTAGGTATAGTTCTTTCCTTGATCTATGGTATTGACTAGTTATTTCCTTGATCTATGGTATTGACTAGATCCTTGATGTCTAGTTCTCTCCTAAATCTATGGTCTTGACTAGTTCTTTGATGACTAGATATTTCCTTGATTTATGGTTTGATCTATGAACTCTCACCCATTGAAATCCTTAGCCCCTGGTCATATGGTATAGTCATATGAGGGCTTAAAGCCTGTGATTCCTACTAGTAGGTGCTTAACTCTAACCCCATTTAATTTTCTTTGTGTGGTGAAGGCAAGAGAATTTTATTATGTTTTAGTGGCAACTAAAATAAATAGTAGAACATAGTATTGAAAAGCTTGTATCTTTTGATTGGTAACTCGGTTTTGAGTGTTATTTTTTGCAAAAGTGCTTGTTTTTTGGTACTCTTTCCATTGGAAATATTTATTTTGAGAATCACACTATAATTATAAAGTGTCATATTATAACACACACTCATTATAAAGTGCCAAAAATTGGGGGGCTCTTGTTGCATTGTTTGGGGCTCTTGTTGCATTACTTGGGGGTCTTGCATTTATTTTGGTGATTTTTTGAGAATGACATCTACCTCTGCATTAGATCATGTTGATCCATTAACAACACCATAATTACCACACATGGAAACCAAGAATGGAAACAATAATTAAGCGAAAAGGATTATGGGTTTTAACTTCTTTAGAACAACCAGTGTTCACTAGAGAATATGAGAAATTTCAGCAGTAGTGCAAATTTGATGAGTGTATGGGTTTGATAGGTACTTATGTAAGTGACATTATTTAGTTTCATTTGAAAAAATGTGACTCTCCTTTCAAAATATGGGAGAAATTGGAGGATTTATTTAGTAAAGTGGATCATATGAGAGCCATGCAACTTGAAATTGATATCACCTCTCTTAATCCTAAATTTTTTACAATAATTATAGACTATCTTACCAAGTTCAAGCATTTTTTGACACAATTGAAGGGGAGTGGAAGAGATAATAAAGATGAAGAGTGTGTTTACTTGATTTTATCCAAGTTGAGAAGACCATTTCAAATATTTTCTTCTACCTTTTTCTCTAGCATGGATGCCTTAGGTGACACATTCAAAATTCCTAACTTAGGAAACATTTTGTGAAATAATTACTAGGGAAGAATCCAAATTATCTCACCTTGATTCTTCCACCTCTCAAAAAGCATTAGTTGCATATAATCATAAAGGCAAGGGAAAACCAAAAAGTAAAACAAAATCCACCCCTTCTCCATCTCAAAGTTCTCCTAAACCCAAAGAAAACAAATATAAACCTAAGGAGTCTTCTAAATCCAAGAGTAAGTCTAGCCTTTCATGTTATTTTTGCGGGGGCAGTGGTCATGAAGAACATAGGTGTTATAAGCGAATGCAAGCCTTAGAGGATGCAGTCAAGAAACACAAAATTTCTATCTCCACTCCACCTCCTTATAATCAACATGGCAAAACACTTAATGTTGTTGGAAGATCTCAATCACCACTTACAGGCAGTTGGATTATAGATTCTAGTGCTTTTCATCACATGACTTCTTCCAAGAGTCTTTTGTTTCTCTAGGTTTGAGTTCTACTTCCAAAATTGAGGTTGGAGATTCTTCCTTTCTTTTTTTTAAAGGAAAAGGTGGTATACAACTTGATGATGGCACTATCCAAGATGCACTATATGTTCCTAACATCACTACAAATTTTCTTTATGTATATCAAATATGTCATTCTAGTCAATGGAAAACAATGACTTTTATACCACATGGGGCAGAAGTACGAACTTTGTTGGAGTCTTACTCACTTGTTGAGCTCATATTATTGTTGATCATAGTTCTAGAATATATCACTTTGAGGGTTTTGATGACACTTCTTCTATAGGGACATGATTGGTTTCTCATACAGATTCAGAGAGTGAGTTTTGGCATGAGAGATTTGGGCATCTCAATTACACATATTTGAAGGAGTTGAGAACTCATGGTATGGTTGATGGTCTTCCTAGAGTTTCTTGTCTTGAGGGAGTTTGTCATGGCTGTGCATTAGGGAAACAACACCAAGACCCATTTCCTAATAATTTTTCAAAGAGAGTTTCTTCACCACTTGAGCTTGTGCATAGTGACTTGATGGTTTTTCCTACCCCCTCTTTCAATGGAGCTAAGTATGCACTTATCTTTATTGATAATTTCTTGAGGCATACTTGGGTTTATTTTCTCAAGTACAAAAGTGATATTTTTTCACACTTCAAATTCTTCAAGGCTTTGGTCGAGAAACAATATTCTAGTTACATAAAGAACCTTCACACTGATAATGGGGGGAAATACTTCAACAATGAGTTTTCTAATTTTTTGGCAACTCAAGGCATTATTCACCAAGATTTTGTTCCTCATACTCCATAACATAATGGCTTAGCAGAACAAAAGAATATAACTTTGAAGGAAAAGGCTAATTGTATGATGCATTCTAGATATTTACCTCTTATCTACTGGGCAGAAGCAATTAATTGTTTTAACTACATTCATAATCACATACCACATAGAGCATTTAAGCATTTGACTCCAAAGGAATCTTGGTTCAACACTAAGCTAGATGTCTCATTTTTTTGAGTCTTTGGGAGCCATGCTTGGGCCTTTGTGCCAAAGAGGAAAATGAAAGCTTTGGGTAAGAAGAGAAAACCCTAGATATTTGTAGGGTATTGCAAGGATATGAGAGCTTATCGACTTCTAGATTTTGATACTCATGACGTTCTTTTTCGAACACATGTTCAATTTGATGAGCGCTTCACTCCTCATGATTCTCCATATTCTTCCATGCCTCCTTCTTCATCTCCTCTTGAGGATCCTTTCTTTGAGGAGGTTATAAATGTTGTTGACAATCCTATTCCCACTGATGTTGTCACTATGCCTAAGTGGGTTCGTACTATAGTTTCTGAGGCAACACCTTTCATATAGGATCTTCCACCCACTAGGCATCATCATGCACATTCTACAGGTTATAGACTTTTGTGTCAGGAAGAATTTGAGGACCCGTGGTATTTTTCAAAGGCTTGTGGGATACAAGAGTGGGATGATGCGATGACAGTTGAGTATTCTTCTTTGATGAATAATCATACTTGGGATTCGGTATCTCTTCCTAAAGGAATAAATATGGTTAGGTGTAAGTGGGTATACCGAACCAAATACGTAGCTGATGGTTCCATTGAAAAGTATAAGGCTCGCCTTGTTGCAAAGGTTTTTTCACAAGTTGAAGGTATTGATTACTTTGATACTTTTGCACATGTTTCCAAGATGGATTTTATACACCTTGTAATTTCTATTGTTACATCACAGGGGTGGCCCGTATACCAGATGGACGTGAAGAGTGCCTTCTTACATGGATATTTACAAGAGTAAATATGCATGGAGAAACCAGATGGATTTGTTCAGGATTCTTCTCTTGTTTGTAGGCTCTATAGGTCTCTCTACGGTCTCAAACAAGCCCCTCGGGGTTGGTATGAGAAAATGGATTTTTTCTTCTATCTACAGGTTTTGTTCATTGTCACTCCGATCATACAATGTATCTCCAGCATGTTGGTGAGGATATTGTGATACTTGTCTTGTATGTTGATGATTTGTTACTTACTGGCAGCTCTTCTTCCCACATTCAAACTATTCAGAGGGCTCTTTCTACGTAGTTTGACATGATATATCTTGGGTTATTGCATTATTTCCTTGGTTTTCAGATTTATAAGATAGATTCTAGGATTCATTTGAGTTAGCAAAAGTACACCCATGATCTTCTTCATCACTCTGATATGGTTGATTGCAAGACAATTCCATATCCTTTTTAGTCTGGGGTTACTCTTACTTCCACATGTACCACTCCACTTTGTGATCATACTTTGTATAGGTAGTTTGTTGGAAGTCTCACATACTTTACCCATACTCACCTTGATATTTCATTTACAGTATGGCTTGTATCTCGGTTTGCACATTCTCCTCATAGTAGTCACTGGAAGGCTGTTAAAAGGATTTTGTGTTATTTGCACGACAATTCCCACTTTGGCCTACACTACACTAGGGGTTATACTCAGTTGGTTGGATATACAGATTCAAATTGGGCAGGTTCTATTGATGATAGGCATTCTACTTCTGGCTATCGTTTTTGTCTTGGTTCTTCTCCAGTTGCTTGGACGTGTAAAAAAGAAACAGGGTATTGCACTTTCATCTTCAGAGGTAGAGTACAGGGCAGCAGTTATAGCAAGTCAACAGATTTTTTGGCTTCGAAAATTATTGATAGAGTTTGGATTCCCATAGGATTCACCGATTGTACTTTGGTGTGATAACCAAAGTGCAATTCACATTTATCGCAACCCACTTGAGTACCAACGGACCAAGAATATTGAGATACACATCTACTTAATTTTTCAGCACATTCAAGATGGATTTATTTGCTTGGAGTACATTCCGACTCAACAACAGGTTACAGACATCTTTACGAAGCCTTTTTGCATCACCTTGCTACCTTGAGTTACGTGGAATGCTTGGGGTTTCGGAATTTTCTCTTGGGGGTGTTCGTGAGAACATCTTCCTTCTTCTTTTTCTTTCTCTTTCCTTCTAGCAGGATTCTTTCCTTCTTTTGGCTCGATATTTCTTCATGGATATATTGTACATGAGTACCTCATCAGGCCTAGTTGTCGGGACTCATACTGTGGACATTCCACTTCTATTTTGGCCCCTAGCTTCACTTGAGGGGGGTGTTAGGGTAAGTATTTACCTTAGCTCATGTTCACCTAGGTACTTTATTTACCTTTATTGTATTTATCCTCACCCACTTATGTGTGTGGATATTTATTTAGATATTAGGGAGATATTATCTATTTTTAGGTATAGTTCTTTCCTTGATCGATGGTATTGACTAGTTATTTCCTTGATATATGGTATTGACTAGATCCTTGATGTCTAGTTATCTCCTAAATCTATGGTCTTGACTAGTTCTTTGATGACTAGTTCTTTCCTTGATTTATGGCTTGATCTATGACCTTGACTAGTTCTTAGATTGTTATTCCTTGCCTATATAAGCAAGACCCGTCCTCATTGTATTTCATTGAGTTCCATAATAATATATGATATTGTTGCTCATTTGTTTGCAAATGTTTATGTAAAGGTATTCTGGAAAATTTCTTTCATCTTATTGATCGTCGTTTTTGATTAATAGATTTGAGTTCTTGGCCTAGTACGATCTGGTTATCGTTCCTTTTACTTATTATAACCACTTAAGGTTGCATCCATCCAAGGCATCTAGAGATTAATTTACATCCATCTAGCTCCATCACAAGGTACAGGTTGGTTCATTTGCATCACACTTCATAGGAGGGGAGTTTATTCTATTCCACGCACTATTTACTTGCATTCTATATCTAGTTATTGTTCGCTGCTCACAAAGTGCGACTGGAACAAGAGAACCTAGGTCACGATTTCCACACACACACACACACCTAGAAATACATTGGGTCTGAGATGTAGTGTAGTGCCTAGTTAGTAAGTCCTCCATTATGTCCACTGAGGACAATTTGAACCCTTCATATGCATCTTTCATTTTTAGGGTTTTGATGCTTTGCTTGGGTTTTTGTAAGTGTTTCCTCCATCTTTGATTCACAGTGACATCCAATGAACTTCAGCTTCATTCACGTGACAGGAAACGAACACATGTGATCATTCAACTATACCTCAGAGGAGGTTTCCTGGTCATTTCTCCTGATCATTCAACTATACCTCAGAGGAGGTTTCCTGGTCATCTTATTGATCATCGTTTTTGATTAATAGATCTGAGTTCTTGGCCTAGTACGATCTGGTTATCGTTCCTTTTACTTATTATAACCACCTAAGGTTGCATCCATCCAAGGCATCTAGAGATTAATTTGCATCCATCTAGCTCCATCACAAGGAACAGGTTGGTTCATTTGCATCACACTTCATAGGAGGGGAGTTTATTCTATTCCACGCATTATTTACTTGCATTCTATATCTAGTTATTGTTCGCTGCTCACAAAGTGCGACTGGAACAAGAGAACCTAGGTCACGATTTCCACACACACACACACACACCTAGAACTACATTGGGTCTGAGATGTAGTGTAGTGCCTAGTTAGTAAGTCCTCCATTATGTCCACTGAGGAAAATTTGAACCCTTCATATGCATCTTTCATTTTTAGGGTTTTGATGCTTTGCTTGGGTTTTTGTAAGTGTTTCCTCCATCTTTGATTCGCAGTGACATCCAATGAACTTCAGCTTCATTCATGTGACAGGAAACGAACACATGTGATCATTCAACTATACCTCAGAGGAAGTTTCTTGGTCATTTCTATAGACTAGGGCACCCATATCTCAGACCAGGGTGCCCTAGGCGCCCCAGTCTGGCCAGACAACTTAGATATGCACTTTCTTGAGATCCTGTGTGGCGGATTCCTCCTCCTGTTCAATTGTCTCCACTGCAAAATATTCCTGAAACATCTACAAATTATCTAAAGCCTTTCCTAACCCTCTTTGTCTTTAGGGTTTCACATTTCACTTGCTTAGTTTGCTTGGGTATATTTAGTGCATTTTATCGTAATTTATTTACTACTTCTATAACATCATATTAGACTATTATATTCCATTTTAGTTTAATAATTTTGGTGAACCCGATGCTTTCATGCTTAGGATCCTCATTTTTTCCTCTATCATGGTTTGTAATTTTTTTCAAATTTCCTTGTCTGGTTTACTTCAAATGCATCCTAATTGCCAAGTTGTTCTTAAAAAGGCCCTAGACACCATGTATCTTCCCCGATATATGCCTACACATCAAGTAAGTGCTATTTTTGATCGTTTATTTGATGAACCTAGTCTTTGTGATCCTTGTCTAATCAACCCATGTTGGAGTCAATTCAAGCTTTGAATTCTTTATTTCAAGAAAAAATTATGGCTATGGAATCCACAATTACATCTCTCAAATCTGAAATCCAACATCTTAAAGATGCTTCTCAGGCTCATGTTTATTCTCCTTCTACATCTCATCTTCATCATATGCATACTACATGTACTCATATCAGTGATCCTCAAGTCATACCATTACCAGAGCCTCTCACCCTTGATCGTAATACTAAGAAACATGGCATTCTAATTAATCTCCTTAATCATCAAGTGATCACTTTACCGCCTACTCATTACTATCCTCCTTATCAGCTAACAAAATATCAAAGTCATCCATATTGCAATTATTATTGAATCAATGGACATAATGACAATAACTATTATGCTTTACGATGAAGAATCAATATTCTTGATCATCAAGACTTTATTTCATTCACTGCATAACATTTGGTTGCATTCCCATCTACAAATGTTACATCTCAATGGGATCCTAAATCTGATTCGTCTATGTCTAATGAAAATCATGCCATCACATCTAATGGTCATTCTACGGAAATTCAAGCACCAAATAAGCATCTTCCTCTCAAAATTAATATACTACCTCCTCCTCTCAAGACATCTATAGCATCACAAAGTCCAAATACGCAAACACATATCAAAATCAATCTATCTTCTTCTCCTATCAAGTTTTTTGTAGTGTCATCAATCTTACCTAAGATGCCATCATTCAAGATTTATCCCCATCCTACTCCACTTTCGTTTCCAATTCATTTCGTTAAAGCAACTACTCCTACTGATAGCCAAGACAGATTTCTACCACCATTGCATGGTTCTGTTACTTCTTTTGCAACACACACTTCCACCGCTTCACGCAAACTTGGTTTTTGGTAGGTGACTCCTGTCACCTTACCTTCCTGATGACACACTCATATTCTTATGATTCTTATATGACTATTGAGGGGTTTGTTACAATAAAGAACCATGTTTCATCTTACATTCACATATCTATTACATATTCACTCATACATACATACATCTACAACAATCTATCATTCGTAATGCATACCATACAATCTCTCATTATGTATCCCATCACTCAATAAAATCTTACAATATCTATGATACTTCACCACCTTTATACATCACTTCTCTTTTTGTTTCCAAACATCATTTATCAAATAATACAAACATCACCACATACTTGGGGGGCATTGCACTTATTACTTCCCTCCTTAACATCAAAACACATCTTATATTCACCTCATTTCACACCTAGACTCTAGCATATACATCTTCATTCACACTCTAGTATTGTCATTACCCGATGAAACACTCTTGTGCTTCAGTTCACACTTGACTGTTGAGGCCATACTATATGTAGTCATTAAATCACACACTTTGAGTCATTATTTAGTCTCGGTCTCATACTACTATTCATATGGTTTTTGAGTGAAGAAATTACTAATTAGCACATATCCTTTGGTCAGTTTACTTTGTTTTTTGTCGTCACTTCCAACCTTTCGCATGTATTTTCCTAGTCTATTTTTTCATTTTTGAATTCATCCTATCTCTAACTGGGGAGCCCTGGTCCCCTCTGGGGCTCCCTGGTCCTCTTTGTACTTTACTCTTATCTTTTTGGAACTTGCTAGCAGTTTGAGCTTTCCATATTTTTAGTGGTTGGCCTTTTCGAGGTTAATTATGAAATTAGAATAAGAGAACCATATAAATATAAAGTTATGAGACCGTAACAAGCGACCAATCACTAAGCATCTATTATAACCATCTAGATTTGCATCCATCAAAGGAATCTAAAGCTACCTTTGCATCCATATAGCTCCAACAAAAGGCACACAAGGTTGGTTCATCTGCATCACACTTCATACGAGAGGAGTCTATTGTTTCCATGCACACATTTACTACATTCTACATCTAGTTATTTTCTCGCTACTTCACAAAGTGCGAGTGACACAAGAGCAACCTAGGGAACGAATTGTACACACACACACACACCTAGAACTACATTGGGTCTGAGATGTAGTACATCACTCAATTATAAGCCCACTATTGTGGCTGCTGAGGAAAGTTTGACCCCTTCATTTGCATATTTATTTTTTAGGGTTTTGATGTTTGGATTGGGGTTTTACAAGTATATTCTTCATCTCTTATTTGTAATGACATCCAACATAGTCCAAAGACACCAACTCGAAAAGAAGCGTAAAATGAACGATAACCAGATCGTACCAAGCCAAGAAATTAGATGCTAATCAAACACCATGATCAATAAGATAAAAGTAATTCAATAGAATAATTTTAATAAAACCTTTGCAAACAAATGAGCAACAATGTCATATATTATTATGGAACTCAATGAAATACAATGAGAATGGGACTTACTTATATAGGAAAGGAATAACAATCTAAGAACTAGTCAAGGTCGTAGATCAAGCCATAAATCAAGGAAAGAACTAGTTATCAAAGAACTAGTCAAGATCATAGATTTATGAAATAACTAGACATCAAGGATCCAGTCAATACCATATATCAAGGAAAGAACTAGTCAATACCATAGATCAAGGAAAGAACTATACCTAACAACTAGATAATATCCCCCTAATATTTAAATAAATAAAAAGAAATATCCACACACATAAGTGGGTGAGGATAAATACAATAAAGGTAAATAAAGTACCTAGGTGAACATGAGCTAAGATAAATACCTACTCTAACACCCCCCCTCAAGTGAAGCTAGATGCCAAAATAGAAGTGGCATGTCCATAATATGAGTCCCGACAACTAGGCCTGATGAGGTACTCATGTACAATATATCCATGAAGAAATCTTGAACCAAAATAAGGAAAGAATCCTGCTAGAAGGAAAAAGAAAGAAGAAGAAGAAGGAAGATGTTCTCAAGAACAACTTCCGAAACCCCAAGCATTCCATGGAACTCAAGGTAGCGAGGTGATTCAAAAGGCTTCGTAAAGATGTCTGCAACCTGATGTTGAGTCGAAATGTACTCCAAGAAAAGAACTCCATCTTGAATGTGTTGACGAATGAAGTGGATGTGTATCTCAATATGCTTGGTCCGCTGGTGCTCAACTAGTTTGAGAGAAATGTGAATTACACTTTGGTTGTCACACCAAAGTATAATCGTTGAATCCTGTGGGAATCCAAACTTTTTCAATAACTATCGAAGCCAAAGAATATGTTGACTCATTGTAACTGCTACCTTGTACTCTGCCTCTGAAGATGAAAGTGTAATAGCCTATTCATTTTTACATGCCCAAACAACTATAGAATAACTAAGACAAAAAATATAGCTAGAATTGGAACGCATGTCATCAATAGAACGTTCCCAATCTGAATATGTATACCCAACCAACTAAGTATAACCCTTAGTGTAGTGTAGGCCAAAGTGGGAAGTGTCATGCAAATAGCACAAAATCCTTTTAGCAGTCTTCTAGTGACTACTATGAGGATAATGTGCAAACTGAGATACAAGCCCTACTATAAATGAAATATTAGGGTGAGTATGGGTCAAGTACATGAGAATCCCAACCAACTGCCTATACAATGTAGAATCACAAAGTGGTGTAGTACATGTGGAAGTAAGAGTAACCCCAGACTGGAAAGGAGATGGACTTGGCTTGAAATCAGCCATATCAAAGCAGTGAATAAGATCATGGGTGTACTTTTACTGACTCAAATGAATCCTTGAATCTATCTGAGAAATTTGTAATCCAAGGAAATAATGCAATAACCCAAGATCTGCCATGTCAAAATGTGTAGAAAGATCCCTCTAAATAGTTTGAATGTGGGAAGAAGAGTTGTTAATAAGTAACAGATCATCAACATACAAGACAAGTATCACAATATCCTCACCAACATGTTGGAGATACATTGTATGATCGGAGTGGCAACAAACAAAACCAGTAGATAGAAGAAAAGAATCCATCTTCTCATACCAAGCCCGAGGTTCTTGTTTGAGACTGTAGAGAGACCTTCGGAGCCTACAAACAAGAGAAGAATCCTAAAAAAATTCATTTGGTTTCTCCATGTATATTTCCTCTTGTAAATCTCCATATAAAAAGGCACTCTTCAAGTCCATCTGGTATACGGGCCACCCCTATGATGTAACAATAGCAAGTACAAGGCATACAAAATCCATCTTGGCAATAGGTGCAAAAGTCTCAGAGTAATTACTACCTTCAACTTATGAAAAACCCTTTGTAACAAGACGAGCCTTATACTTGTCAATGGACTCATCAGTTGCATATTTGGTTCGGTATACCCACTCACACCTAACCATATTTATTCCTTTAGGAAGAGATACCAAATCCCAAGTATGATTCTTCATCAAAGAAGAATACTCAACTGCCATCGCATCATCCCACTCTTGTATCACATGAGCCTTTGAAAAGGATTGTGGATCCTTAGAAACTGCCTGACACAAAAGTCTAGAACCTGTAGAATGTTTGTGATGATGCCTAGTGGGTAGAAGATCCTGTATGAAAGGTGTTGCCTCAAAAAATGTAGTACGAGCCCACTTAGGCATAGTGAAAACATCAGTGGGAATAGGATCCTCAATGACATCTATAACCTCCTCATCAACCTCCTCAAATAAAATATCCTCAAGATGAGATGAAGGAGGAGGCATGGAAGAAGATGAAGAATCGTGAGGAGTGAAGCGCTCATCAAACTAAACATGTGTTTAAAAAATAGCGTCATGAGTATTAGGATCTAAAATTCGGTAAGCTCTCATGTCCTCACAATACCCTACAAATAGGGAATAAGGCTCCAATAAACTTTGTACTTTTGCCCCATGTGGTGTAAAAGTCACAGTTTTCCCTTGACGAAACTGACAAATTTGATGTACATAATGCAAATTTGTAGTGATGTTAGGAACATATAGTGCATCTTGGATGCTACCACCATCAAGTTGTATATCACCTTTTCCTTTAACAAAAAGAAAACAAGAATCTCCAACCTCAATTTTGGAAGTAGAACTCAAACCTAGAGAAATAAAAGACTCCTTGGAAGAAGTCATGTGATGAGAAGCACCAGAATCTATAACCCAACTGTCTGTAAGTAGTGATTGAGATCTCTTAACAACATCAAGTGCTTTTCCATATTGATTAGAAGGAGGTGGAGTGGAGATAGAAATTTTGTGTTTCTTGACTGCATCCTCTAAGGCTTGCATTCACTTATAATACCTATGTTCTTCATGACCACAACCCCCACAAAAATAGCTTGAAAGGTTGGACTTATTCTTAGATTTAGTTTACTCCTTGGGTTTAGAGTTGTTTTCTTTGGGTTTAGAGTTGTTTTCTTTGGGTTTAGGAGCATTTTGAGATGGAGAAGGGGTGGATTTTGTTTTACTTTTGGGTTTTCCCTTGCCTTTATGATTAGATGCAACTAATGCCTTTTGATAGGTGGAAGAATCAAGGTGAGATAATTTGGATTCTTCCCTAGTGATTATTTCACAAAATGTTTCTAAGTCAGGAATTTTGAATGTGTCACCTAAGGCATCCATGTTAGAGAAAAAGAAAGAAGAAAATATTTGAAATGGTCTTCTCAACTTGGATAAAATCAAGTAAACACACTCTTCATCTTTCTTATCACTTCCACTCCCCTTCAATTGTGTCAACAAATGCTTGAACTTGGTAAGATAGTCTATAATTGTTGTAAAAAAATTAGGATTAAGAGAGGTGATATCAATTTCAAGTTGCATGGCTCTCATATGATCCACCTTACTAAATAAATCCTCCAATTTCTCTCATATTTTGAAAGGAGAGTCACATTTTTTCAAATGAAACAAAATAATATCACTTACATAAGTTCCTATCAAACCCATACACTCATCAAATTTGCACTGGTACTGAAATTTATCATATTCTCTAGTAAACATTGGTTGTTATGAAGAAGTTAAAGCCCATAATTCTTTCCTCTTGATTATTGTTTCCATTCTTGGTTTCCATGTGTGGTAATTATGTGTTGTTAATAGCTCAACATGATCTAATGTAGAAGTAGACTCCATTCTAAAAAAATCACCAAAAGAAATGTAAGAACCAAACAATGCAACAAGAGCCCCCCCATATTTTGGCACTTTATAATGAGTTTGTGTTAAAATATGACACTTTATAATTATAGTGTGATTCTCAAAATAAATATTTCCAATGGAAATAACTCAAAAAAACAAGCATGTTTTTAAAAACAACACTCAATTCTGAGTTGTTGATCAAAAGATACAAGATTTACAAGTGTATTCTCTGCTATTTATTTTAGTTACCACTAAAATAAAATAAAATACTCTTGTCTTCACCACACAAATAAAATGAAAGGGTACTAGTAGGAATCACAAGTTTTAAGCCCTCTTATGACCATACCATATGACCAAAGGCTAAGGATTCTAATGAATTTGTGGTCCACTTATTATTTTGGGGTGTGCCACTGGTTTTTGAGAAAGTCACATCCAATTTCTTCTTCTTATAAAACCTACTATTTGTGGACTGTGTCTAAAATGACCTTTTCCGCCAAAAATAGTAGTCCGGGAAGGTAAACGATCACTCAAAAACACCTCGAAGGAGTTTGCCTAGTCATTTTTGTAGACTAGGGTGCCCAGATCTCAGACCAAGTCACCCCAGGATCCCCCATCCCTTTCTAGGTGCCCCAGTATGGTTAGACAACTTGGATATGCACTTCTCTAAGCCTTGGTACAATTTTTCCTTTATTCTATTCATCTGGTCTTCGTTGTGACACAATCCCATGAGCTCGTTGAGTCAACTAAGGACTTCTTAACCCTCTTTACTCATTAGGGTTTTACATTTCATAACTTAGGTTGCTTGGGTCTACTTTACTGCATTGTATTCCATTTATTTGCTTCTTTGCATAACATTAGATTATACTATAATAATTCCATTTTAGTTAATCACTATACATATGAACCCCACACACTACACAGTAGACAATACTGATTAACTAAAATGTGGATTTTATGAGTTAATATAAATAGTACAATAGTGTAATAAATGTCTAAACTAAGTAAGGAAAATGACCCAAGAAACTATGTAAATGAAGTCTGGAACCCTAATGTGCAAAGAAGGGTTAGAAGGAGCTTAGTTGATTCGACAAGCTTGTTGTATTGTGTTGCAGAGATGGCTGGAGAAACATGAAGAGGAAATGATTGTGTTAAGGTCCCAATAAGTGTAAATTTGGGAAATCTGAATGGAGTGGGGCACCTGGATAGGTACATGGGCACCTGTCGGCACCCTAGTCTGAGATATGGGCACCCTAGTCTGTGAAAAATATCTATAATCCTCCTCTTGAGTGTTGCTAAGTGATCACCTATGTTCGCTTCCTTTCGCACTAGCTTTTTTGGACTATGTAATATGTCGCTGAAAATCAAAAATGAAGTTGAGACCTGCAAAACCCCAAGACAAGCATCAAACCCCTAAAAAATAAAGATGCATATGAAGGGGTCGGATTGTCCTCAGCTACCACAATGGTGGATTTACTAACTCAGTGTTACACTACATCTCATAAATGACGTAGTTCTATGTGAGTTTGTGTGCAATCATGCCCTAGGTGCTCTTATGCTAGTCGCTCTTTGTGAAAGTAGCGAGCAATAACTGTGTATAAATGTAGTAAAATGTCAGATGGAATAGAATAAGCTTCCCTCCTATGCAATGTGATGCAAATGAACTAACCTTGTGCCTTATGATGGAGCTAGATAAATGCAAATGGAGCCTTTGATGGATACAACCTTAGGTGGTGATAGTAGTGCTTAGTGCTTGGTCCCTCATTATGGTCTCATAACTTTATATTTATATGGTTCTCTTGTTCTAATTTTTTAATTAACCCCGAAAGTGCCGACCACCAAAAATATAGAATGCTCAAACGGCTAAAAAGTGCCCAAAAGATGGAAGTAAAATGAGAAAAGGATCAGGGTGCCCTGACTGGGACTAGGGCACCTGTGGGCACCCCAGTACTAGCCCAGGTGCCCCAGTCAGGGATAAAATGACGCAAAATGAAAAAAACAAACTAGGAATGTATGTGCGGGAGGTTGGAAGTGATGATAGAAAGAAAAGTAAAATGTAAAAAATACGGGGGTTAATTAGTACTTTCTTCACTCAAAAACCATATGAATATTAGTATGAGACCAAGACTAAATAATACCCAAAGTGTTTGATTTAGTGTCTACATTTGCCCCCACTTTATGCTGGTGAGCGGAATGCTTAGTAACATAAAGTAGATAGAGATACATACCTGATGTCCATGTAGAGTGATGTAGAAAGTGCGCCGAAGGACTAGAAAAAGCATGGAGTGACAAAAAGATGATGGAGAGTGAAAACTAAAGATGCAAATGATAAAAAAGTGATGAGAGTGAACCTAAGGTGGAAACAAGTATGTAGTAGTTAATGTGTGTGATGCACATGCATATTAGTATGGTGTGTTCTGCCACAAAAAGTTATTGTTAACGTCATCGTTGTTGTTGTTGACTACTTTCTTCTCATATGGTCATAAATGCAAGGAGAAGACAATAAAGTAGTCAAATACACATGTATGTGTATGTAAAAATGCATGTATATAGTAATGACAAGACTGAAATAGAAGTATGAAAAATGTAAAAGGAACATGTGCACCTGATCCGTGATGAGAGAAAAGGTGTAGACAGGATATCCTGTACAACGAGTTTTTTGGATGATCTCATGCCACCATGGCCAAATAATTGTAGGTATAAAGCTATGTTATTCTCCAACTTATAACTTAATCCTTAAAGTTGTGTGAAGAGATCTTTGTACTGCCTAGTTTTTTGGGTGATCTGATGCCACTGGCTGAAGTAGTGTAGAGAGGAAATCCATTGTATCCTCTTACTTCTAACTGCTCCCTAAAATTCTAAGGACAACTATTTCCTATAAAATCCGTTGTGTACGAGGTTCGTAGACTGGTCTGAACCCAATTGTTGTATAAGCCACAATGCCAAGGGTGAAAACTGAACTGAATTATACCGATGTAGAAGCGTTGTGTAGTATGTAAAAATCCAAATGATGCCCCCCTCTTTGGGGGCGCATGCCACATTTCTGATAGGATAATGGGAAGGGAATGTGCTTGGTAAAAACCAAGGCACACACAAACAAGTGGCTAGAAAACAAGTGTTAGTACGAAAAAACATGCATATAAAATCAAGTGTAGGCTACACAAACAATGTAGAATCTAAAAAGAAATTAAACACATAAGAAGACAAACATAGAATGCCAAAGTGAGTTTCAAACATGGGGCATCATTCACGATGTTGCAAGACATGCAAATCCATAATGGCCGCAAAGAAACAAACAAGTGTGTACACCAAACAAAGGGCAAGGCCCGCAGACAATAGCAAAAAAAGACAAACAAGTATAAACAATAAATAACCATGGTAGTAAGTAATCCTGCAAAACAAATGTTGCACATGAAGCATGCATTAGCATGTTAGAAAGGTAACTGATATGTCAAAAGCATGTTTAAGCAAGTAATGAAAAGTGATAAGTACAAAATGAAACAATAACACCTGGAAGAGACGAATGTGGATGCCCTCAACGGCTGTTGTAGGAGTGGTAGAATGAGAACATCCATTATGCGTTTAAGAGACCTGCATCTACGATCACAACTAGAAAAATATGTGAACGTGCATGTTTTTATGGTATATATATATATATATGACATACAAGATATCTAACTAGCATGTGTAATAAGGTGACCATATACAAGCAAATGCAAGCAAGAGGAAAAACAACCAAGATATGTAATATGTTGTGGATGGATGGAATGAAATTCAAGATGAATGGTAGGAACCATGTTGCCCCGTGTGAGTGGAAGTGTATGCAGTGAGGTTGATTTAATTTTCCCCCTCAGCAGTCAAACATGAACCGTAAATGAGTGTGTGCCATTGGGAAATGGTCAAAGTGTGTGTTTTGTCTAACGCATTGTGATGAGTGTGTATGTATGATGAAGATATGCAACCTAGAGATGATGCATGCATGAACCTTATAGACGAAGCATATATCATAAAAAGATGAGCATAAGAGTGATGATTTAGCCTAAAGTGTATATCACTACCAGATGAAAAAAGGGAGTGGTGATGTAACCTAAAGTGTATACCACTACAAGATGATGGGATATGTGACCATTTAGGCTATATCGTATGTCACTAACCTATTAATGTCACATGGTAGAAGGTCAGATGATGAACGTGTAAGTAAGATGAGGTACATTTTATTTGTAAACCCTCGGCAGTCGAGTATGGACCGAGGAACTAAAGAACGTCTTAGGTTAGTGAGTGCAGCGCATAGAAGATGATGCAGTATGTGTGATGAGTAGATGACCATATGATATGTAAGATGTGTTAATATGCAATGTGTAGAATGTAATTCTAGATATTTATATAACATAATAATGTAGTATGTATGATCAGTAGTATATGATGCTAGACGCGTAGACAATAGGAGTATTTAACACGTGTATGATGAATATTAATATGATGTATGATGTGTAACCGTGTAGTGGTCAAAATGATGTAGCCTAAATGTAGAATGTATGATGTAAGATGTAATCCGCGAGACCTGTAAATGGACACAGTGTGTATTACCTATGGTGCAGTGTGTGGGGTTCATGTGTAGTATGCCCTCAACATTCAAGTGTGAACTAAAGCACAAGAGTGTGTCATCAGGTAATGATGACGCTAAAACATGTGATGAGTATGTCTAAGCTAGGAGATTGATGTATGATAATGCAAAGATGAGATATGCACCTATGCTAACATGGTGGGGAAGGATGTGTTAGATGTTATGCCCCCCAAGCATATGGCTGTGAATATATTCATGTGATATTGTTTAGAAGATCATCACTGTCGGGATCAAATCCTACCAGAGTAGCATTGGAGACATGATAAGCAATAGAGTGAGGTAGATCATATAAAGAACCATGACAACATAATGTGTAGATAGTCATGGCATATTCTTCATCATTGAAGGGGCCTAGTGGACATTCGTGTGCGTACCATCGAGAGAGATTCAGAGAGTAAGTAAAAGATGAGTCATTGGCTATGGAAATATTACCAAATGACATAGGAAATGTAACTGAAGTGTGATTAGTATCTATGGTACCACCAATATAGTCAAGCCAAGATTTCCCAAGATTCAATGGAGAATTGCGAGGGGCACATGCAATAAAGACTATAAAATGAAACACACAAAGGCCATATGTGGTCGTAATGTGACAATAGCCATGATAAAGATGAGATGAGTGAAGTGGGGGTAATATTTCATTAAGTGTTAAACCAATTCTAGCTAATCCCTCATGTGTGTAAATAATATTTGGACAAGTACGATCGACTGGGATGTTATGCCAAAAGGAGTTGTTTATGAAAAGTGTGCATGTGAAAGGGGGTGAGGAAGATGTAATTTGCGTGGTATAAGATGAAACAATACCTACGTTGTTAACCGATACTTGGTAAAGTATCATAGCATTAGTAGAAGGAGGGGTTTTGAACTTGTATTCACCCGAGCCATCAGCCACAAAGGTGTCCTCGACATCTAGAGGAGTAAAGTTAAGTTGGCCTAATGCTTCATCAATGAGTTTGAGAGCGTCAACTTCATCATCAGAGTCCTCATAATCATTGGTGTTAGTAACATGTTGTGTAACATTATCAAGTATGTTGGTAGGCGGCTCAGAAGGTGGAGAAATAGAAGGTGCCTCGAAGGAATGCTAATAGGAGCCGATATTATAGGTGAAATAATAGCCATAGTGTGTGTAGTAACAGTGGGAGTATTTGTAGCGGTAAAAGAATATTGCAAAGCACTAGACTGACCAATTTCATACATGTCAAGGCTACTATATGGAATTAGTTGCAAAGGTAGGATGGACATAGTAGTAATAAGGTCTACGCAACAGTATTTGAATGGATATGGATCTATGGTGATAGTGTGTTCATAACCATCATGCAATAATTTGACACATTGGTGAATTGTAGATGGAACTTTTTGCATTGTATGAATCAAGGTCTATTTAATAAGAGATTGAATTGAAATGAGGCATCTATAACATATAAATTAGTGAGAACAATCTTAGGCCCAACTGAGATATGTAATGAAATAGTTCCTAAACATGTACGAGTAGTAGAATCATAGCCAAAGATGATAGTAGAACTCCTAGAAATAAGAGTATCACTAATGCCCAACTGCTTGAGAAGATAATACACACATAATTTGATGGTTGATCCATTATTAATAAGTATCCACTTAATACAAGTGGTGCTAATGAAAACAGTAATGAGAAAAGGTGCGCATGGATTTATTTTAGCAAAAGGTGATAGATCCTTATCAGTGAAAGATATGGTATGTGGAAAATTGAAAGATATGGTATGTGCAAAGGCCACCACAAAGTTATCACGTTCAATATGAATAACGTGAAGGGAATATTCTAGTGTTTTATGAAAATCTGGTGCATTACGTAATAAGTTGTAAAGAGAAATCTTAGTGAGCGTATTTTTAAGTTTCTTAATGATGTCAGAGCCCTTAGAAGTAGTATGAGGTGTCATCGAAGCAATGGGTTGAGGAATAGAAGCGGGTGGAGCCATAGGAGGATTAAGATGAGTAGTAACTATATTAATAGATGGATCATCCATAGGCGTAACAAACTGGGGAGGATGTTGAGTACGCACACACATAAAATCAGTAGCACTATTAATTATACCATAAACCTTAGTAGGCGGAAAAGTAGGATAAGATGATTGAGTCATGACTTGATCATGTGAAGACGTGATCAAAAGAAAGGGATGGATACGTCAAGCTCACCAAAATGATTTACTAAAATATGGATTTTATGAGTTAATATAAATAGTACAATAGTGTAATAAATGTCTAAACTAAGTAAGGAAAATGACCCAAATAACTAAGTAAATGATATGTGGAACCCTAATGTACAAATAAGGGTTAGAAGGAGCTTAGCTGATTCGACGAGCTTGATGGAATCTGTCACAGAGATGGTTGGAGAAACAGGAAGAGAAAACAATTGTGTTGAGGTCCTGAGAAGTGCAAATCTAGGAAATTTGAATGGACTAGGGTGCTTGGATAGGTACAAGGGTGCCTGTGGGCACCCTAGTCTGAGATATGGGTGCCTTGGTCTATGAAAAATATTTGTAATCCTCCTCTGGAATGTCCCTAAGTGATTAATTGTATTCACTTCCTACCGCACTAGTTTTACTGGACTACGCAATATGTCACTGGAAATTATAAATGAAGATGAGACCTGCGAATTTCCAATAAAAACATAAAACCCCTAAAAAAGAAAGATGCATATGAAGGGGTCATATTTTTCTCAACTGCCACAATGGTGGGCTTACTAACTGATCATTGTACTATATCTCAGACTCGATGTAGTTCTATGTGAGTGTGTGTGCAATCGTGCCCTAGGTGTTCTTGTGCTAGTTGTAGTTTGTGAAAGTAGTGAGTAATAAATATGTATAGAAATGTAATAAAATGGTGGATAGAATAGAATAAAATTACCTCCTATGCAGTGTGATGCATATGAACCAACCTTGTGCCTTGTGATGGAGCTAGATGGATGCAAATGGAGCCTTTGATGGATGCAACCTTAGGTGGTTATAGTAGTGCGTAGTGTTTGGTCCCTCATTATGGTCTCATAACTTTATATTTATATGGTTCTCTTGTTCTAATTTCATAATTAACCCTAAAAATGTCGACCACCAAAAATATAGAATGCTCAAACAACTAGAAAGTGCCTAAAAGATGGAAGTAAAGTGGGAAAAGGATCAGGGTGACCAATTGGGACCAGGGCACATGTGGGTGCCCCACTACTAGCTCGGGCGCCCCAGTCAAGGCTAAAATGACACAAAATGAAAAAAACAAACTGGGCACGTATGTGCTGGAGGTCAGAAGTGATGATAGAAAGAAAAGTAAAATGGCCAAAATACGGGGGTTAATTAGTAATTTCTTCACTCAAAAACCATATGAATAGTAGTATGAGTCTGGGACTACATAATACCCAAAGTGTGTGATTTAGTGTATACAAATACACACTACATATCTTCACACATCTCACAATAGATTTAGCATACTACATCTTACAGTTACTCTACATCATTTGTATTTTGACATTTGTGAATATGCATATCATACATATTCTACACACCATATTAGTGTTCATCATACATGTGTCACATCCATGTTTTCTACACATCTTGCATTATATACTCCTCATGCTATACATCACACTCGCATACATTCTATACAATGCACATTTCACACCCTTTATACTATCTACACATTTTTTCATTTCCTACTATACATCGCACATTACACATTTTACACATCACATGTTCATCTCTCATCATCACAGATACTACGCACATCTACTTGTACACGCTCCAATCATTACCCTATGATGCACTATAGTCTCATAGTCCATACTGGATTGTTGAGGGTATACATCACAAATGGACCTCATCACATTCACTCATTCATCATTCTACCTTCTATCATGTGACATTAGTAGGTTAGTGACATACGTTATAGGCTAAATCGTCACCTATTCCATCATCTTGTAGTGGTATACGCTTTAGGCTACATCACCACACCCTCTACTCATCTTGCAGTGACACATGCTATAGGATAAATCATCACCTATCCCCTCATATTGTAGTGGTATACGTCGTAGGCTACATCACCGCCTCTTTTGATTATCTCATCATGATATACACTTAGGTTGTAGAGTCACGCATACTTCATCTCTATATCGCATGTCATCACTAAACATTCACCACCTCATGTTACACACGACACATAGTTCAACCATTTCCTAATGATGCACTCTCATTTTTTGTTAATTCTTGAATACTGAGGGGGCATAAAAAATTAAACTCATTGTATACAAATCCATTCACTCGGGTGGCACGTGGCTCCTATTATCCATTATGCATTCCATTCCATCCATCCACAACATGTTACATATCTTGGTCGTATTTAATTTTTCTTACATTTGCTTGTACATGTTAGCTTTATTACACACCTATATAGGCATCTGGTATGTCATTATCTTTACCATACACACATGCACGTTCACCTTTTTTTTAGTTTTGATCGTAGATACAAAACTTCTACACACAACATGGATGTTTGGCACACTACCAATCCCACAAGGGCTATTAGGGGCATCCACTTCTATCCACTATAGGTGTTATTGTTTCATAGCACACTAATTTATTGGTTATACACGCTTTTAACATATGATTTATCTTTATAACATGCTAACGGGTGCTTCATGTGCAACATTTGTTTTGCAGGATTAGTTACTTCCATGGCTATTTGTTTGTTTGTTTGTTCTTATTTTGCATTGTTTTTTATTATATGTGGGCCTTGCACTTTGTTTAGTGTGCACAATTGTACATCGTAAGTGATGTCTCATGTTTGTAACCCACTCTTTGCGGTATATGATTGGTTTCTTGCTTGTTTACTTGCATTCTAGCTTACACATTGTCTTTGTATCTTACACATGTTTTCTACATGCATGTTTGTCTTTGTTTATACTAACACTTGTCTCTAGCCACTTATTTGTATGTGCCTTGGTTTATACCAAGCACATCCCCTCCCCCTACAGGTTACTGTTTTCGTGGTTGGTCCTCTTTTGGGGCCGCATTCTCCTATTAGTGATGTCACATGTGCCCACAAAGAGGGGGGAATAATTTGGGTTTATACACACTATAAAACATAGTACCAGTATAGTTCAGATTTTTAGTTTTCATCTATGACACAGTGGGTTATATAGTGAGTGGGTTCAGATTAGTCTACACAAATCCATACACAATGGATTTTATAGGGTAGATTGTCCTTAGCATTCTAGGGAGCAATTATAGGTTAGAGGAAAATTGACTTTCCTCCCTACACTTCTTCGGCCAGTATCGTCAGATCACCCAACAAACCAGACAGTACTAATATCTCTTCACAATCTGGGGAAGAAGTTACAGGTTGTAGGAACATCAAACTTTCCTCCCTACACTTCTTTGGCCAGTGGCATGAGATCGCCCAAAAGACTCGCACTTCATTAACATTTACAAGATCCTTCTAAACCCTTTTTCTCATTATGGATCATGTGCACATGTTCCTTCTTCATTTTTCTTACTTTCATTACATTCTTTTTAAATATATACATGCCTCTTTACACATGGTTTTACACATATACATATATATTTGACTACTTGATCATCTTATCTTTTGTAGGTTCATCTGTATGGGAAGAAAACAGTGAAAAACAACAACAACAACATCACTCGGCATCTCACACAATATACTAATATGTAGGTACACCACACACATTGGCATATACACACGCGCTTCCGCCCTAGGTTCACTCTTATCACTTTTTATACTTTTACACATTTAGTCTCCACACTCCATCTTTTTATCATTCCATGTTTTGTCTACTCCCTCGGCACGTTTTATACATCACTCTACATGGATATCAAGTACACATCTATCTACTTTATGTTACAGAGAATTATGCTCACCAACATAAATTGGGGGCAAATGTAGACACAAAATCATGCATTTTGGGTAATTATTTAGTCTCGGTTTCATACTACTATTCATATGTTTCTTGAGTGAAAAAGAGTACTAATCAACCCATGTCTTTGGTCATCTTGCTTTGCTTTTTGTTACTACTTTTGATCTTTCACCCATACTTTCCCAGTCTGTATTGTCATTCTGTGATTTACCTATTACTGACTGGGGTGCCCAACTAGAACAGGGGCACCCCATGTGCCCTAGTCCCCTTTGGGACGCCTTAATCCTCTTTGCACTTTAATCTCACCTTTTGGGCACTTTCTAGCCGTTTGATATTTCTATATTTTTGGTGGTCGGCCTTTTCGGGGTTAATTATGAAATTAGAACAAGAGAAGCATATAAATGAGACCATAATGAAGGACCATGCATAAGCACTTACTATCACCACCTAAGGTTACATCCATCCAAGGAATCTAGAGATCCATTTGCATCCATCTAGCTCCATCACAAGGGACAAAGGTTTTATTGGGGTGTGGAGCCTATTTTTGGTCTTCTCAAATTAGTATTGAAGTGTGGAGTTTGAATTAGGAAGATGAAAGGTCATGACCAGTTTCTTTTCCACATGGGAAGATGAAAGGTCATGAAATTTCTTTTCCAGCCATGGGAAGATGAAAGGTCATGACTTTCAAACTTCTAGGGTCAGCTTTTGGACTTCTTAAAGGATTGTAATCCTATAAATAGAGGTGTTAGGGTATCTTGAAGATATCTTGAGTGTTCAAGAGGTCTTGAGTCTTAGTGATCAAGAGGTGATCAAGAGTGATCAAGGTTAAGCAATTGGGTGTCAATTGTGGTTTAGATGTGGTTTAGCATCTTTGGAATTCTGTTGTGAGTTCATAACTGAGAGAAGACTATGAGAGTTGTTTTACTCTTGTTGATAATAAAATCTGAGCAAGTTCTTGGTGGACGTAGCCCACATTGGGTGAACCACGTTAAATCTTGTCTTGTCTTCTTTTGTGCATTATTTATTTATGTTGTTATATTTCTGCATGTATAATTCTGCTATATAGTTTCCTACTGCTGTGATTTGAGGAATTGTTTCTGCATATTTGTTCTCTAATTCCTAACAACTGGTATCAGAGCTTTGGTGGTTTTTTGCTGAAGTGGTAAATCACAGGGAAAGTTTAGCTTGAGTGGGAGCTATGGCGGATGAGGGAAGATCAAGGGTTGAGAAGTTCAATGGGCAGAACTTTGGTTTGTGGAAGATGCAAATGGAGGATTACTTATATCAAAAGGACCTCCATGTTCCTTTGGCTAGGAAAGCAAAGAAACCTACAGCCATGTCAGATGAGGATTGGGAGTTGCTGGATAGAAAGGCACTCGGGGCAATTTGGTTATTCCTTGCATCTTCGGTTGCTTTCAACATATCGCAGGAGAAGACCACGGAAGGTCTCATGAGTGCGTTGGGGAAGTTATATGAAAAACCCTCTACCTCTAATAAAATATTTTTGATGAAAAAGTTATTTAATATGAAGATGTCTGAGAATGGTTCTATTGTTGTTCATTTGAATGAATTTAATACGGTTGTGAGTATGTTAAACTCGGTAAAAATTGACTTTGATGATGAGGTCAGGGCTTTGTTGATTTTGTGCTCCTTACCAGATAGTTGGGACAACTTGGTTATGGCTGTAAGTAATTCAGTCTCTAATAATTCAAAGTTGAAGTTTGAGGATGTAATAGGTGTGATCCTAAGTGAGGAAATGTGAAGGAAGAGCACTGGATATTCTTCTACTTCTAGAAACGCTTTGATGGTGGAGAGCAGAGGGAGACAAAAGAATAGAGGGAAAGGTAACCATGGGAAGTCGAATGATCGTGGAAGGTCAAAGTCCAAGAGTAAGTTAGAATGTTGGCACTGTGGGAAGGTTGGTCATGCTAAGAAATATTGTTGGGCTCTTCGGGATAAAAAGAACAAGAAGGAGGAAACTAAAGAGGTAAATGTGGCAGCAGGTGATGTTTGTCAGGATGCCTTAATTATTTCTTTAGATAATATTGTTGAGTCTTGGGTGTTAGATTCAGGGGCTTCTTTCCATGCCACCCCACATAGACATTACTTTACTGATTTTGTTCAAGGAGATTTTGGACATGTATATCTTGGTGATGATGAACCATGCAGAATAGTAGGGAAAGGTTGTGTTTAGGTGAAAATGTAGAATGGGAACACATGGCTACTTAAGGATGTCAGGCATGTGCCTAAGTTGAGGTAGAACTTGATATCAGTGGGTCAGCTGGGTAGTGATGGTTGTATGGTCAGTTTTACAGCGGATTCTTGGAAGGTTACCAAGGGAGCTCTTGTGGTTGCAAGAGGTAAGAAAACTGGTACTTTGTATTTAACCAGTGGTGCTGATTATTGTAATTTAGTTGTTGCAGATGGAGATGCAACTTTGTGGCACCAGAGACTTCAGTCATATGAGTCAAAAGGGCATGCAGATTATAAAGGACAGGTTGCCCAGATTAAAGGAGTTAGATTTAGACTTTTGTGAGGACTGTGTTTATGGAAAACAGAAGTGGGTGAGATTCCTCAAGGTTGGACCTACCAGGAAGGAGGGTAAGTTGGATTTAGTGCATACAGATGTATGGGGGCCAGCTAAGGTAAACTCTATTGGTGGTTCATGTTATTATGTCACTTTCATTGATGATGCAACTAGAAAAGTTTGGGTATATTGCATTAGAAAGAAATATTGTGTGTTTGAAACCTTCAAAAGATGGAAAGCCTTGGTTGAGAATGAAATAGGTCTCAAGTTGAAATGTCTCAGGTCAGATAATGGAGGGGAGTATTGCAGCAATGAATTTCTTGATTACTGTTTGGTAAATGGGATCCGTAGGAAAATAATGGTTCCAAATACTCCATAGGAAAATGGAGTGTCAGAGAGAATGAACAGGACAATCATGGAGCATGCTAGGTGCATGAGGTTACATGTGGGGCTGTCACTCATGTTTTGGGTGGAAGCGGTGAGCACAATTGTTTATCTGATTAACAGAGGACCCTCTATGGCTTTGGATGGAGGTATACCTGAGGAGGCTTGGTCTGGTAAGAAAATTGATTACTCATTTCTTAGAGTATTTAGATGTGAGGTATTTGTTCACATTGATAAAGATGATAGGACCAAGTTAGAGGCTAAGTTTGAGAAATGCACCTTTGTTGGATATGGTGAGGATGACTTTGGTTTCTATGTTTGGAGTCTTAAGGACAAGAAAATATTTCGGTCTAGAGATATTGTCTTTAATGAAAAATTCATGTATAAAGATCAGTTACAGGAACAAAAAGAGGAATCAAAGAAAGAATACACAGTGTTAGAGGACATTGCGGATAACAAGGTGTCCAAGGGGTCGGTTCAGGTGCAGCATGTTTGGCACAGCCAGTTCAGGAACCTACTCATCAGGAACCCCAAACTCCTGAGGTGAGAAGGTCTTCTAGGGTAAGAAGGGAACCTAAATGATTTACTCCATCTTTGAATTATTTATTGCTCACTGATAGTGGAGAGCCAGAGTGCTTTGAGGAAGCAGTGCAGGTGGATGCCAGGAAGAAGTGGGAGCAGGCCATGGATGAAGAGCATAGATCTCTTATGGAAAACCAGACTTGGGATCTGGTGGAGCTACCCGAGGGCAAGAGAGCATTGCAGAACAAGTGGGTGTATAGAATCAAAGAGGAAGATGGAGGCAGGAAAAGATACAAGGCCCAGTTGGTGGTCAAGGGATTTGCACAGAAGAAAGGTATAGACTTTGATGAAATTTTTTCTCCTGTTGTTAAAATGACTTCTATTAGAACTGTTCTTGGTTTAGTAGCAGTAGAAGACCTGCACTTAGAGCAGTTGGATGTGAAGACTACATTCCTTCATGGTGAGTTGGAGGAGGAATTGTATATGCAACAGCCACAGGGTTATGAGGTCAAAGGGAAGGAGAGGTTAGTGTGCAAATTGAAGAAGAGCTTGTATGGCCTGAAACAAGCTCCACGACAGTGGTACAAGAAGTTTGACAGTTTTATGCAGGAGCAGGGTTACTCAGGTGTCACTCAGACCATTGTGTGTACATCAAGAAGTTTCTTGATGGTAGTTATATTATTATGTGCCTGTATGTGGATGATATGCTTGTTGCAGGGAAGAACATGCAGGAAATAAAGGTACTCAAGAAGTAGCTAGGTGACTCCTTTGCTATGAAGGATTTGGGGGCAACAAAACAAATCCTTGGTATGAGAATAACTCGGAACAGGAAAGAGAGGAAGCTGGTGTTATCTCAAGAAGAGTACATAAAGAAGGTCTTGGAGAGGTTTAGTATGCAGGATGCTAAACCGGTTAGTACCCCTTTGGCAGGTCACTTTAAATTATCAAAGGAGCAGAGTCCCAAGACTGAGGAGGATAAAATCCAGATGTCCAGGGTACCATACTCATCAGTGGTTGGTAGCTTGATGTATGTTATGGTATGCACTAGGCCTGACATTTCCCATGCAGTGGGAGCAGTGAGCAGGTTTATGAGTGATCCAGGTAGAGAGCATTGACAGGTAGTGAAGTGGATCCTTCGGTATTTGAGAGGGACCATGGGAGCAACATTGTGTTTCGGTGGATCAGACACTACATTGTGTGGTTATGTAGATTCAGACATGGCAGGAGATTTGGACAGAAAGAGGAGCACGACAAGTTATGTATTCATGGTTGGTGATACAACGGTGAGTTGGATTTCATGGTTACAAAAGGTTGTGGCTTTGTCAACCACAGAGGCTGAGTATGTTACTGCCACAGAGGCAAGCAAGGAGATGATTTGGCTACAATAGTTGCTTGATGAGTTGGGTCATAAGCAGGAAGTTGGGAGACTACACAGTGATAGTCAGAGCGTTATTCATTTAGCGAAGAACTCTGCTTTTCACTCTAGGACGAAGCACATTCAGCTGAGATATCATTTCATCAGGGAAGCTTTGGAAGAAGATAAGTTGAAGCTGGAAAAGATTCATACCAGTCAGAATCTTGTGGATATGATGACCAAGGCGGTCACAAGGGAGAAGTTGAAGTTGTGTTCAACTTTGATTGGCCTTCATGGTTGATAATGAAGGGTTGAGAACTTTTCTCAGTAGGAACAGTCTCCAAGTGGGAGATTGTTGGGGTGTGGAGCCTATTTTTGGTCTTCTCAAATCAGTATTGAAGTGTGGAGTTTGAATTGGGAAGATGAAAGGTCATGACCATTTCTTTTCCAGCCATGGGAAGATGAAAGGTCATGACAGTTTCTTTTCCAGCCATGGGAAGATGAAAGGTCATGACTTTCAAACTTCTAGGGTCGGCTTTTGGACTTCTTAAAGGATTGTAATCCTATAAATAGAGGTGTTAGGGTATCTTGAAGATATCTTGTGTGTTCAAGAGGTCTTGAGTCTTAGTGATCAAGAGGTGATCAAGAGTGATCAAGGTTAAGCAATTGGGTGTCAATTGTGGTTTAGATGTGGTTTAGCATCTTTGGAATTTTGTTGTGAGTTCATAACTGAGAGAAGACTGTGAGAGTTGTTTTACTCTTGTTGATAATAAAATCTGAGCAAGTTCTTGGTGGATGTAGCCCACATTGGGTGAACCACGTTAAATCTTGTCTTGTCTTCTTTTGTGCATTATTTATTTATGTTGTTATATTTCTGCATGTATAATTCTGCTATATAGTTTCCTACTGTTGTGATTTGAGGAATTGTTTCCGCATATTTGTTCTCTAATTTGCAATCATTCAATGACACCTCAGAGGAGGTTTCCTGGTCATTTTCATAGACCAGGGCACCCAGATCTTAGACTAGGGTGCCCCAAGTACCCCTATCCTTCTCCAGGAACCCCCGTCTGGCCAGACAACTTAGATCTGCACTTTCTCACGTTCCTATGCGGTGGTTTCCTACTCTTGTTCAGCTGGTCTCCACTGCGACATAGTCCCGCGACATCTGCAAACCAACTACGACTTTTCCTAACCCTCTTTTTCTTTAGGGGTTCACAATTCACTTGCTTAGTTTTCTTGGGTATATTTATTGCATTTTATTGTCATTTATTATTGTTTCTATAGCATTAAATTAGACTATTATATTCCATTTTAGTTTAATCAAAAACCTTAATTTTTCATTTCATGTAACCTAAAGTAAAGTTTTTAGTGCAATCTTGAGGATTTTGTATAGCTCTCAAAATTTTAGTAAACCTTTTGTTTTTTATAAGGATTATGCAAGGAAGAAATTATAAGATAATTTTTGGTTTTGTTAAGTTTTTTGTACAAGCTTATATCAATATATCAATATACGAAGGTTACTATTTCCCTACATACATCTTTATCAAAAATTGAACATGCTCTTGTATTAAAGATTATCTAGTTGCTTCTAATTATGAAAATTAATTTCAATAATTAAGTTGGTATTTTATGTGAAATTGGTAATGTAGTGGAAACATCTTTTAATCACTTTATCTTCTTTAACACATTGTTGATACACATGATGTTATTTGGGATTAAAACGTAGAAAAACAACATAAGGGATAATGCTAAACACTGCATATAAGGGAAGTTGTTGGGATTTAAAAGAATTGGAACAAATTGGACTTTGATGATCAAAACATTTTATTACCAATACCATTGGGATTACATAAAGGAAACAAATAACCACAGTTGCATGAGTATGTTCCCAAGCTAGTGTGACTACTAAAGACTAGAAGAGTCACCTCTCATTTAAAAATGAATCACTAATATTCATCATTGCTTGGCCAATATTGGAATTTAAAGCTAAAACTAGATTGAATTGCACATTAATATTTCTCTCTTCAATTTTAATTAGCATCTCTTCATTTCAAATTTTCTTTCCATATTTTTCAATCAAAGCATAGTCCTTTTTATGGTTTTATTTAATCAAAACACAATCCACTTCATTGAATTTCATATGCCCCTCTTCAGCCATCTCTAAAGTACACATTACCAACTTATTGTTTTCAGCAAAAATATCCTTTATGCTAGTTGTTTTGCTTGTTGATTTCTACGTTTTCCAGTAGATTATTTGTCCCCTTCATTAGGAATATTTTCCTTCCTCATATATTATTTCCTTTGGTAAATAAAAGTCATCATTAAAGGCATATTTATTGCATGAAGAATTAATGGTTATATTTTCGAGATTGCTTTCTCAACCTGAACTAAAATTTACCTTTGTTGCATCAAACACTTCTTTTGAATAATTTGTAGAAATCTTTTATCAATTCTCTCCCAAATCATCTTACTGCAATAAATATCATGAATTGAAGGAATATGTGATTCATAATCATATATTCTTTTAGAATTAGGAAAACATGTTCCCAACAATGTCAACATGGTTTGTGGTACAATCGACACCATGGCCAAAGAAACAATTCTACACTACTTCACATTTGTCAATAGATGATTTGAACTTTTTTTTATTACATTTCCATTTGTTTATGTATTTACTTCAATACACTTTGCTTTGATAAGAATATAATTTTTTGTGATGCTCTAGTAAGCTCGACTCTTATGTCGTTGGTTAGAAAACTGATTTTCAAGAACATCAAGTTACTTCATTCATATTTCTTCTTTATTGATAGGGGCAGGTTCATATCACAATGTTGATTTTAGTGAGAAGGATTTTGGTGGGATTTTGTGACAAAATAGTTCTCTAGTAGTTATGACTACCTCTTCATTGTCCCCTTGTGCACTTGGAACAAATTTTGAGAAGTTGTAATCATCTAAGGAATACACTTCATCATGTAATTTATCTTGTGAAATTAATGGAAAACACCTCAAAAACCCACCCTTCATAAGAGTTGGAGATGCACACTTTTATCCATGGGAAGTTAAAATAAGGTGTTTCTACCTACAAGAAAGTAATGTTTGAAAATCCAACTAGTTTTGAAAACAACTTTAATTGTATTATGGAACATATTCAATAGGCATTACTATAAGCAGTTGGAGATTTTACATCAACCTATTCATTATATTGTCCTAAAAGCTTTCTTTTTATGTTAAATACTAGTAGATACCATGTTCATTCTTCATTTTCTAACAAAAAAGACAAACATGCAAACTTGAAACTACATGCCTTATTACAAATCTACTCAAAATGTTTAAACAAGGCAACAATCCTATACAATTTATTGAATGAGGTTATTGGTTTGAATCTTTGTGCAACAAGGACATATATACATAATTAATGATAAAAATATAGTCACACAAAGAGATTGCAAGAAACGAGACTTCTATTTTAAATATTAAAAAAAGACACTTGTATAAATATAAATGAAAGTTAAAAGCATACCAACACCTTGACGACTCTTAGAGGCCCTAAAATTATATAATCCTCATCCCTATGCAAAACCACATTGACAATAAGATATGAAATATTAAATAAATGAACAATAAAACAAAGAAAAAACTCTAAAAAATAGATTGAATAAATTACAAATCATTAAACCTACATTATGGTCCGACTTGATGCACTTAGAATAGTTGTGAGTTTTTGATTAGATCTATTCTTAATTTATAAAAATGTCTCCTTCCCCAAAATAAAAATAAAAATAAACATTCCCACCTTATTTTTTTGGATGAGCTAGAAACTTCCATCTACCAAAAATAATATTTCCACTCGTTGCACAAATTATCTTTTGTAGTCATTTGGGGCTCCTTTTTGTTTTGAGGAGATTACATTTAATCTTGCAATGCATATAGCAAATACTTGTAGGAATTGTTGCACACTTAGATCAGGTTGAGACCCTTCCCTTACTAAAATTATTTCGTATGTATATAATGAAGTTTAATTTCCATCATTTTTTTTTAAAGATTGTTTAAAAAAAAATTACACTAAATTGAAAAAACTTAATATTGTATTTGGAAGTTATTTTATATATATGCATGTGTGCATATAATTTTTTAATTAATAATAATAATATTGTAATTAATATTTAAGTTTACTTATAATTGAGTTTGAATAGAATATGTATGTAGAGAAATTTATTTACTAAAAAATTGAATTAAAGTCTTAATAAATATTAATGTCATACTAAATGTTGATTGTCATTATTATGTTATATGAAGTGGAAGTCTCGAATAAAAATTTTATTATAAAAATAATGTAAATTTATTTTAGGTAAAAATTGTGATTCTAATTTTTTGTTGGGGATAATGTATCTTAGAGGAGGTTATTTAAATAGTTTATAAAACATTAAATTTTTAGATCTTTATTTTTTTAAATGTAAGAAAGTATTAGTATTGAATGTGAAAGCCAAAATATTTTTATGTATTTATGTGAAAAAATAATAATATTATTTATATTTTAAGTTTTTTTTTTTTACTAAAGGTACTTTAGAGGAGGCACTTTGTGACTTTTGAATAATTAATTGAATTAATTCTATGTAAAATCTAAACTTTCTTTTTTTGAGTTGTTTTTATCTTTAAAAATTTGAATAAGTTTTAGTAAATATTGATGTGTTATGAAAGATTATAGATTGGTTGAC
>CM034153.1:52736199-52749917 GCA_019776745.2 Taxus chinensis
ATCCTTACCTTCAGAAGTGAGGAACGAATCATAGTTTCTCAGAAACTATCAATCCCCACAACCTCCCTGGCAATATCGAGATGGAAATAACTGAAATAAAATGATTAACTACTTTATTTGATAAGTTCTAACTATAACTTTGAAAGATGGAACCTGGATTTCGCAGAACAGTGGCGAATCCGATGGTATGTATATTCTTGTCCCCTCAGTATGATCTCCCCGTCCTTTGTGCTCACGTGAATCCAGAAAAGCGTGAAATGCTTGCATCAACAGGAATAAATATTTGGATCAAATGGACAGCCTTCCAAATGCAGATAGAATAGAATGTGGATAGGAGAGGGATAGCACAAGAGTACAGAGCTTGGCCTATGCAATTCCTAGCGGGGTCTACTGCGAATCATGCAACAAAGAGCGTCCAGAACCTGAGACTAGCCTGTATGAAGAGCAAAACCTGCAACTTTAATGGCTACCTAGACCGTTCTACTCCAAAACAATAATGTTGTTTGCACAAGTTGGGTCTGTGGCTTACCAACAGCAACATAAAACTAAAACAAACCTGCAATAAACTCTTCTACCAATCCTAAGCAAACTAAAACGACCATGGTACTGAAAACATGAAGATTGGATTGAAAATGGTGGTCCAAATGATGTTTGCACTTGCACAAGTTGGATATGTGGCTTACCAGCTGCAATACAAAACTAACCAAGGCACTTAATGGAAAACTAGAAACCTAAGCAAAGGAAAACTAAATCTACTGCAACAAGAAACTTAAACAAGCTTGGAGCAAAATTCAGAACTAAAATCAGGGGCCTTTTGCATGTGCACAAACCATGCATTTATAGGAATCCAAACATGCAAAGATCAAATCCAAACTGAACTCCTAAACATTAAACAAAAGAAAAACACTATTCCAGGGGACCAAAAACATTAATGCAAGCTTAAGTCGGCAAGAAAAGCTGGTGAGTCGTTGATCTTTGCGTGGCGTTCCGTCAAAGCACGTTCTGGAAAACGCGGCACGGGACCGCCGCCCTGCTCAGGGCGGCGGTTACAGGACCGCCACCCTGTTTAGGGAGCGGTCACGAGCACGCCGCCCAGGCAGGGCGGCGGTTTCGTCACTGAAGACCAAAAGGCCAAGAAAGAGGAAAAATAGGGAAACACACAAGCACGCAGGGGCTAAGCGGGATGTTAACGCATATCCGTAAGGCTTTTCTGGATCCCGAACACCTTGCGAAGAGACCTGTATCATCATTGGGGCACTTATTACGCCGTTCCGTAGTACCTTACAATTTTGGGTACGTACAGTTCCCACTGATGATGAAAGTGGTGATGGGGATGATGGTGATGATATGATAGAACCACGACCCATGAGAATAGTTAAGCGTATGCCCAAGTGGTGTACTAACATGTTACGAGGTGCAAGAATGGATGCTCCACCGGATACATCCACCCCTGGACCACAAACTCGCAGTAAAGAAAGAGAAGAAGTGAACTTTTCTTTGATGAGTAAAGTTATTGAATCTAATGAGCCCTCTACAGTCTAGGAATCCCTATAGTCAAAATCTTGGAAAGATGCCATGGACTTTGAATATCAGTCAGTAATGAAAAATAACACTTGGTAGCTTGTCGATCTTCCACCAGGGAAGAAACCCATTGGATGCAGATGGATATGCAAAATGAAATAAAAAGTAGATGGGATGGTGGACAAGTACAAAGTAAGACTAGTAGCAAAGTGGTATTCACAAAAAGAAGTCATTAAATATGAGGAGACATTTTCTCCCACAGCTAATATCAAAATGATCAGGATGATCTTTGCTCTAGCTGCATAGTTTGGTTTGAAATTCCATTAGATGGATGTAAAAAATTCCTTCCTGAACGGATATTTACAAGAAGTCTATAAGACTCAACCTAAGGGATATGTTGTACCTGGTCAAGAAGCTAAGGTATGAAAACTCAGAAAATATTTGTATGGCCTTAAATAGGCACCCCGGGCATGGTACCCGTTCATAAAAATTGATGAGCATCTCATACAACATGGATTTGTTATAAATCCATACGATCCTAGTCTTTACCTCAAAAATCAAGGGGGAGATTGTAATTTTTGTTTTCTATATCGACGATCTAGTCATCAATGGCAATTCAGTGAGGATGATGGATGTAATGAAGAAAGATATTAATTGATCATTTTATATGACAAATCTTGGGCTAATGCACTATTGTCTTGGATTGGAAGTATGACAAAAAGAGAATCACATTTTTATTTCTCAAATGAAATATACCAAGATGATGCTCAAGAAATTTAGGATGATGGATTGCACACCAATTGCTACACCTATGGAGAATAGATTGTAGTTATCTCGTTTATATCCATCTCCTGAGGTAAATGCCACTCTCTATCGACAGTTTATTAGGAGTCTCATTTACCTTACTTACACTAGACCAGATATCAGTTTTGCAATGAGCTATCTATCCAATTTCATGAAGGAACCCAATGTTTTTCATTGGAAAGAAGCAATGCTCATCTTGAGATATCTCAAAGTATCAGTGGATCTTGGTCTAGAATACAAGAAGAATGACAACTTCTTCCTTTTAGGATATTCAAATTCAGATCATGCAGGAAATGTTGATGACACAAAATCCACTTCAGGATTTGTATTCTTTATGGGATCTGGACCAATATCATGGGGAAGCAAGAAATAACACCTTGTTTCTCATTCTTCCATAGAATTTGAGTATCATTCTGCAGGAGAAGATTTCTACGAAGCAATTTGACTACGTCACATACTCGAAGGACTTGGAATACCACAGGACAAACTGACCACCATGTATGTTGACAATGAAGGTGTTCTCAAACTTTTTCGCAGTCCAAGTTTTCATGAAAGAACAAAACATATTGAGGTATAGGTACATTTCATATACGAGCATGTCTTGAAGCACAATATACAGCTTTCATTTTGTCCAACCGTTAAACAAAGAGAATATATCTTCACGAAGTCACTTGCATGCAGCAAGATCGAGTTGTTCAAAGTGTTCCTCTCCTCATCCCTTGAGGCAATGCAAAATTAAGGGGGGGAATGTTAGGAAATATATATTTATATATAGTTAATTTTTCTTTAACTATAATACTTGGGTGTTTATTATTAGTTTTAATATGGTTATATTTATAACCATCTATTTTGTTTTATTTTGCATACGGGATTTGTTGTATTGTTTTAACAATACTATTTTGTTTTTGTATTTCATTTGGTTATGCTTCCTGGATGTCTTTTTGGAAGCTTATGTGAATTAGTTTGTTGTTGCACTTGTGCAACATATTTCCATGTATGTATTCAGTTGTAAAATTCCTATAAGAATTGCAGCACTCCATTGTAAGAATGATTTGGTTGATTAATAAAATATTGTCAGGCTTCCGTCTCTTTTTACAGTGGTATGATTTAGAAAATTTTGATCCAAATTATTATTCATGTTCCCCCCACTCTTCTTTTGATTCCAATCTAAATTATTATTTTGATTCTCCTTGGTCTTCTGAGGATTCTAATCCAAACTATTATTCAAATTCCTCTTAATCAACTCCTAGGTTGCGAGCATCCCTTTCATTGCAAGATCCCCTTTTTAGGTTGCCTCAATGACTCCTTCCTTTATTGAAGACCTCTCTGACTCAAATTTTCTCTAATCAATCATCCAAGTCGACCCATAAATCACAATATACTACTTAGATGAATGATCCTATTGCTTTCCTATAAATATTTCATCATCTAGGTAAAACATTACCATCTTCTTCAACTCACAAGACATCACAGTCCAAGTCCACTTCATCTCTTGAGTCATCTTATTCTATTAATTGAAATCCTATCCATCATTGGCCATTGAGGCATTTCAACAATATCATATGATATCCTCATCCATATTCTAAATATTGATGTTTGCATCCATGTCAAACGATTTACAAGAAATGTTGTGCTGGGATATCTTTTTGATGCACTCTCCAATTCCTTCATGGACACAATAAGGTCAAACTTCCCCCTCATCAAGCATCTTCTAAATATTCCAAACTTGTTAGACCTATTTCTTCCAATCAATTTCCTATGCTTGACCAACAATCCATACTGATCGATCTCTTTTATAATGAATAAGCGATCAATGAATTCATGGGGCTACATGATAGAATTCCTCTAAAATATAATGAGAAAGGATTCAATTTGACTTCGATACGCTCATGTATTGGGAGGAAGAAATTGATTCCTTTTGTCAGAAGATAGAGGAAGATCCTAAGACCATTGAACTTGATTCTCTTCTTATTCCTTCATCTTTGCATTCTTCATTGCGTGATGAAATGCCTAAATCTAGCATTTATCCATGGCATATATTATCATCACCAAATAATTATTTTTCTAACATGAATCCTCAATCACAATTGCACCTTGGATCACCACCGAGTATCCCATCATCTTCATCTATCTCGGGGCCACCACATGGTATTCCTCCATTTTCCACTTGTGGGTGATCTGGAGGATATTGCAGAGGACGGAAACTCCCTAAATCTCACAAGATTTCTACATTATGGAAGATCATTTTGTGGACTATTTGAATGTCAAAATGGAGTCCATACATGCAAATGTTGGCTAGTCAAAGTTGAGATCAACCCTAGATGGGACCAGGTCAACTGGTAATGTTATGACCAAGTGGAAAAATAGAATATCATGTGCTTGGGTCAATTGTTTAAGCCTCTTATCTTTTACAGTCAATGTAAAAGGCCAACTATGGATTCCGTAGCTAATGGGATCTTCTTTTGTATCGAAAGGGGACCATACTGCCATGAGGACTATTTTATTTTCTCTAAAGTGGTGGGTCCTCAAACCACCATGTGGCTTGCCACCATAAGTTTTAATTCATCCGATATTCCTATTTAAGAGTGAAAAGTGGATTATACCTTACAAGTTTGCATTTGCAGGATTAATATGGTCTCGGAGAGATATTTTACTAGCTCAATGGGGTGGTCAAATCCCCATTGAGTTGATCACATTTCTTATACTATGTTCAAGCCACATATCCACATTTCTTAGGTGTATCTTCATATGGTTTGAGATTATATATATCTCATATTACCTTGGCAGTGTATCCAGAACTAAAATCAGGGGCCTTTTGCATGTGCACAAACCATGCATTTATAGGAATCCAAACATGCAAAGATCAAATCCAAACTGAACTCCTAAACATTAAACAAAAGAAAAACACTATTCCAGGGGACCAAAAACATTAATGCAAGCTTAAGTCGGCAAGAAAAGCTGGTGAGTCGTTGATCTTTGCGTGCGTTCCGTCAAAAGCACGTTCTGGAAAACGCGCACGGGACCGCCGCCCTGCTCAGGGCGGCGGTTACAGGACCGCCGCCCTGTTTAGGGAGGCGGTCACGAGACCGCCGCCCAGGCAGGGCGGCGGTTTCGTCACTGAAGACCAAAAGGCCAAGAAAAGAGGAAAAATAGGGAAAACAAAGCACGCAGGGGCTAAGCGGGATGTTAACGCATATCCGTAAGGCTTTTCTGGATCCCGAACACCTTGCGAAGAGACCTGTATCATCATTGGGGCACTTATTACGCCGTTCCGTAGTACCTTACAATTTTGGGTACGTACATATTGCCCCCTCGGAGAAGCGTTTTAGCCATGAAGAGGCATAAAACGGTGGGTCCGAGCATGGCCGTCCCGAAATGGGAAGTGAGAAATTATACCTTACACGCTCGTGTGTTGAAATGACGCCGTCCCAAAATTCCCGCTACCTGCAAAATGAAAAGAGCACTCAAATGCAGATAGATACAATAATTTGAAAAATAAACGTTAAAATAACAGAGAAAGAGGACGTACCGTTTGTGTGAGGATAGAAACTTACCTCCGTCGGCGCTCTGAACCTGTGAAAAGGATATTTAAAACAAATCGGGGCGTTATATATATGAAAGTGGGCCCATTTTCCTATTCATTTGCGCGAATCGATTTGATAGTTTTTGAGCTCTGGGACCCACGGTGACGGTTTCTTACGCGAGTAGAGTCAAAACGTCCGTAGCGAGATCGTTATCATGCCTCCACGAGCGGAACACCGACCTCAGCGATCACAGGTTGGTTTTCTTCCATTTTGTGTTTTTCCCTCTTTAAATTTGAAATGGCAAATTCTTTGCAAAGGGGGGATTATTTTTGAAATTGTTAGGTTCAAAAGGTCCATCTAGGGGGGGCGCCTACTGGGTAGGCTTTGTTTTTAGTTAAAATGGTCATTTTTCGCTTTTTCAGGACTTTTTAGGTTTAAAACCCGCGCGGGTTTTCGGACCGCGACCGCCGCCCCGGACAGGGCGGCGGTTACACGACCGCCGCCCTGTACAGGGCGGCGGTTACGAGACCGCCGCCCTTAAGGCGGCGGTTACAAAACCGCCTCCCTGCTCAGGGCGGCGGTTTTGCACAGAATGCACAAGAACCTTACTTAAAAGTTTTTACTTGTATTTTTAGCATTTGTACGTGTTTTTACGCTGCTCTTGATGTTGTTTAGATACTAACTTACTCTTCCTTGTGTGTTTTTGGGTGTATGCAGGCAAAAGAGGAGTACATTAGATGGAGCCGGGAGAGAGAGTGTGACTGGCTGCCCGGGGTATTGGATGCCCTCTCATCAGATGAGGAGGACACATTGCAGAGGGCCGGTATATTACGTTTGTCGCGTGTGCCCCATGTTGCTCCATCCAGTCAGATTCTTTGTGACTTATTTTCATATTGGGATGCGGATCGGAACACCTTCCGACTGCCAGGGGTCCGTGGTGAGTGGACCATCACTTTGGAGGATGTTTATCGCATCCTGGGGGTCCCGATCATCGGGAGGAGACTCACACTGGAGACAGCTGGGTCCAGAGCACAGATAGCTCAGTGGGCAGGCTATATGGGGGACGCAGCTATTTCCACGGGGCCAAAGAAGGGAGTGAGAGTTAGATCCATTCCTTCTTTGCCCATCCCTGTATTTCGTCAGGCCATCATGGGGATCCTTGCCTCGAGACTGATCGGGGACAAGGGAGGGGATACATTGTTATACTGCTGGGGCCCCATCATTGCACAGATAGAAGGACATGGCCGGAAATACGCCTGGGGCGCAGACATTTTGGGGACCACCTACCATGACTTATACAGGGTGGTCCGATTGCAGGGACAGTCCTTGAGCCACCCCACTCTAGTCATGAGTTGGGTGTATGAGCGCTTCATTCCATATGGCAGAGGCGTGGCGGTGGCAGATCCTGGGGCGGTGAGGGCAGCCCGATGGTCAGGTATGTCAGTGCTCAGAGCACCTCACTAGCCAGTAGCCACCCTTACCACGGCAGACATGGAGGCTACACCGTACCAGCTTATGGCCGGTATATGGGGAGAGGAGACTACGACATTGATCTCCTGCTCCATCACAGGGCAGGTTATTGATCGCGTGGGCCGGGTAGAGGTACATCCCTTCAGCAGGGTTCCTCAGCAGTTTGGCCTCCCCTACGCGGCTATGCTTCCTCCAGTAGCACCCGTTTATAGATCAGTCCGAGAGGCTAGAGGGGGGCCTAGGGGCCGTGGTTGGACAGTGATTACCCCTGGTATTCCTATTGCAGCCAGAGGGATAGTTCGGGCCAGGGGGAGAGCTGGTGCGCCTCGGGCACCATTACTTCAGATTGCTGCAGGTCCTGCTCATAGCAGTGACGACCCTATAGATATTGACTCCGATTCTGAGGAGTACGCAGAGGGAGGGTCAGAGGAGCAGACAGACGAGAGCGATCCTGAGTGGCATGATACTTAGGATATTTTGCGAGCAGAGAGAGAGGAGGAGAGTGCAGAGAGAGAGACCGTGGCCTCCGAGGAGCCACTCTCCTGAGGTCATGGTGGAGACGATGAGTCCGTTGCAGGGCGCCATGTTGCCCCAACTACAGGAGTAGCTCCTCAGTCGGCAGCGGCATCAGCAGCAGGTGCTGGCCCTGGCGACCCATCTTGGAGGCCTGGCGATCCGAGTAAGTTATCTTCTCCTCCTTTCAATGCTTGTTTTTTTAGGATTTGTTTTCGAATGTTAACTCTCCTTATATTTGCATTGTGTACTTTAATGTTTTGCCTAGTTTCTAATTTGTTTTTCTTTCTTTGCTTTGCAGAGACTGTTGATGAGTGGCGGGATCTAATCCGTAGGGTTTGTGTCGATTCTTTGATGATCCCTATGGATAAGACCCGTACGGAGTTATCTGTGGATGCCGGAGAGCCCTCAGCAGCCGGCAGGCATACTGACGTCTTCGCTCCCGTTTGGCATGTGGCCAAGATGGTGTCAACTCTCCGTACAGAGTTGGCAGGCTATAGGACAGCCGAGCGCCTTATGAGGAGCCGCTCTCATGGCGAGACCACGACTGCCCCTAGGGACCCTGAGCCCTCCGTTCATTCAGAGCGCCAGCGCAGCCGGAGTCCTAGGCGAGGGCGCGCACCTTCAGCGGGATCGCGCAGGGGTTGAGAGGCCACTTGGCTTTCTGTATCTGTAGTTACATTCTTTTGTGTATTACGGGCTCTTTGAGCGTTTTGACCATGCCTAGCGCATGATGGCATTGTATATAAACTTGATTTATTTATATATATGCGTCGGTTTTGGATCAAAACTTGTCATTTGTATTCTACTTTCTTATTTCCAATTGTTTTGTGTATACTAGGATGTATGTTTTATATGCTTTCTAGAATGTATGCAATGGTTAACAGATGGTGCAAATGTTTGTTTTCTTTTTGTGTTTCATGATGCTGATACATGATATCGTAGATATATTGTGATCTTAAATCTTAGCTTCTGTGAGCAATTTTGAATATCTCATGATTTGTTTTGGCAAAGTGATGAAAATGACCAGTATGATGAACAGATTAATTTGCCCCACCCCTAACTCCACGCAACTAGTAAGATGCGAGGGCTCATCACCAAGAGCCAAGAAGGGCGCAAATTATGAAACATGGTAAAATGATAGTGATAAAAGACAGGCGAAGCTTTGGTGGAACCAAGTTAAGAACTACAAGCTTACTCTACTTGAATGACCTCATAGTTTTGGGTGCGACTCGCTTTGCGGTTTATCCAGACTTAGACCCGTAGATGGCCACATGGTAGACAAAATCTGGGTTTTTTTAGGATTTTTAACTCTCTTGGAATTCTGAACATCTGATCTATTCGTTTATTGACTCGAAGTTTGAATTGATTGTTTATGACTTTTTAACATTCACTTTGTTTAAAGGACCCCCTACACTTTGCCCCATGCTACCTGTAAGAAGCATGGGTTTACCACCGTGGGCAAGGCATAGGCGAGTAAGGGCATTTCCATCCTTTCCCAACCCTACGTCACTAGTAAGAGACGCAAGCTCATCACCGAAGGTTGGTGGGGCAAGGAAATGTGTAAAATAAAATTTTCTGTTTCAATCACTTCTTGACTTGTCTATCTGAGTAAACTGTCAGTATATGCTTATTTCCAAAGAGACGCGTATATGGGATAGATGTGACACCATGAAGCTTCTAGAACAGACCATAGGCAAGACACCTATCCTAAGAAGAAATCAAAGCGAGAACAAACTTGCAGATCTTGGTATGGTTACCATTAGGACTTCGTCATGTCTGAAATGACTTGATAAAAGATTTTGATAATGTGAAAGTGGAGAGATATGATTAGAAAGTTCTGTGCCAAAAACATCATGAATTTGTAATGAATTACTTTGAGAATAGATTCCTTGATCACAATTGTGTAAGAACAAGTGGACAAAATGATCCTAATTTGTATGAAAATGCAATGTAGATAGTTATATAGGCGGCGTTAGCTGCTTACGCGTAGAAACGCTTGAGGTGGAGAGAATTGACTGTTTCGCCAAACTCCTCACCTTCTAGTGTACATAAGAGGTATGCACCGTTTCCGTAGTCTTTTGTGACTCGGTATGGGCCCAACCATTTGGGCCGGAATTTCCTTCCTTCGCCAGTCTTCTTGTCGATCCGGCTGTCTAACCTTAGAACTAGGTCACCTTCGTATATGTCACGTTCATAGACCTTCTTGTTGTACTGTCGGCACATCCGGTCGGCATAGATTCTATGTCGTTGTTCAGCATTTAACCTAGTTTCATCGAGGCTTTCTAATTGAGATAGACGCGCTTCTCTGTAAGCATCCTCATCCAGAATCCCTTGTAGCGAAATGCGGAGACTGGGGATTTCAACTTCTAGTGGGAGAACTGCTTCTGACCCAAATACCAGTGAGAAAGGAGTTGCTCCTGTCGGAGTTCTTATTGAAGTTCGATGGGCCCACAAGGCCGGATATAACTTTAAATGCCAATCCCGCTTGTTTTCTTTCACTGTCTTAAGGAGAATGGCTTTCAGTGTTTTATTTGTTGCTTCAGCCTGCCCATTGGCTTGGGGATAGTACAAGGAGGCCGTATGATGGCTGATTTTAAATTTGTTGCATAATTCACGAACCTCTTCATTTTTGAAAGAAGTTCCATTATCTGAGATAATGATTTGCGGGATACCGTACCTGCAAATGATTTGGTTCAAAATGAACTTAGCGATTACAGAACCAGGTACAGTTGTAAGAGGCATGGCCTCTACCCATTTAGTGAAATATTCAGTGGCCGTGATTATAAAATTGTGGCCGTCTGTGGACGAGGGAGAGAATTTCCCTATCAAATCTAGGCCCCATGTAGAGAAGGGCCATGGAGTAACGATTGGTTGCAAAGCTTGTGCCGGCATGTGGATCTCATGAGAGAACTCCTGACATTTATGACACCTGCGTACAAACTCTATTGTGTCATGTTCTAGAGTGGGCCAGAAATAGCCCATTCGATGTATTTTTCGAGCGGTGGCATGGCCACCGAAGTGGCCTCCACATATACCGCTATGGGATTCATGGAGAATCTTCTTGGATTCTTCTGTGTCGACACACCTTAAGAGCATCCCATCGAATGCTTTCCGATAGAGGACTTGTTCTATAATGACGTATTTAGTTACGACAATACGTAACTGTCTTCTTTGTTGAGGTGTAGCTCCTTCTGGGTACTTATGGTCCATGATATAACTAATAATATCAGCGTACCAAGGGCACTCAGATATAGCAGGTCGGGTTTCGACGTAGTAAACACATTCATCTGGAAAGTCTAAGTCTACTAAATCGCCTCCGTCTAGCGGGTTATCAGCTAACCAATCTGCAATGATTTGTCCTTTAACTGACTTCTGGTTTACAAAAGTTAATTCGAACTCTCCCATTAAGGTTATAAAACGTCCAGCTTTTTTGGACAGGGACCCTTGTGTGAGAAAAGTCCGTAAATGGTCCGTCTTTACTATGACCCTTGTCTCTTGATTTAGCATGTAGTGTCTTAAGCGTTTAGTAGCAAAGACTATGGCAAGACATTCTCTTTCTGCTTGTGTATAGCGCGTTTCGTAGTCAAGCAATGTTCGGCTAATGAAATAAATTGCACGTTCTCTCTTGTCATCGTCTTCTTGGGCTAGCATACAAGCTAACGAAACATCGGTAGCCCGTGAGTACAAAATTAAAGGGCGATCTAGCTTTGGTGGCATTAGCGTAGGCGGTGATAACAAGAAACGCTTGACAGCATCAAAAGCTTCGTTGCAATCTTCAGTCCAATTAATGCTATAGTCCTTCTTGAGTAAATTGTTGATTGGATGAACGGCGAAGCTTAGATCTGGGATAAATCTCCGGATTGCACCGAGCTTCCCGAGAAATGATCTGATTCCAGATTCACTCGAGGGTGGGACCATTTCGAGGACAGCCCGAATTTTGGCTGGATCAACATCAATTCCTCGTGACGAAATAATGTAACCTAGGAGCTTTCCTGCCGTTACACCGAAGACGCATTTCTCTGGGTTTAGGGTAACCCCGTATTCTATTAGGCGTGAAAGGATGATGCGGAGCACTTCAGGATGGTCACAACGCCTCTTGGCCTTAGCCAACAAGTCATCTACATAGGATTCCACAATTTTATGGATTAAATCATGAAATATGTATGTCATGGCCCGCTGGTACGTAGCACCAGCGTTCTTGAGACCGAATGGCATAACAGCGTAGCAATAGGTTCCCCAAGGAGTTATAAACGTGGTTTTAGCTTGATCTTGCTCGGATATTTTGATTTGATTGTATCCTGAGAATCCATCCATGAGAGACAAGAGTTCAAAACCTGTTGTTGCATCAACAATAACGTCTATGGATGGTAATGGGAAGTCGTCCTTAGGGCAAGCTTTGTTGATATCTCGAAAATCTATGCATATGCGTATCTTTCCATTCTTCTTGAGAACGGGAACGATGTTGGATACCCATTGGGAGTAGTCAACTGGCTTGATGAATCCTACTTGAAGGAGTTTCATCACCTCCTCTTTTACCATGAGAGCTACTTTGGGTTTCATGGGTCTTGACTTCTGTTTAATAGGCTTTGCATCTGATCTAGTGACAAGGTTATGTACCGCAATGTGTGGTGCGATTCCGGTCATCTCTTTGTAATTAAATGCAAATGCCTTCTGATGTTCTCTGAGAACCTGAGTATGTATCTCTACTTCTTCTGGCGTCAATGAAGAACCTAGTTTCAATATTCTTGGTTCATCTTCTGTTCCGATGTTGACATCGATTGTTTCTTCGATTAAAGAGGCATTACCCTCTTCGAACTCAGGTGGTGCTGGAGGTAAATCTAAATCATCCCTATCTTCTATTGCGTATATGTTAGGTTCTCCTTGCGAGGGAAGATTTATTACGGGATTTTCGAAGTAGGAAGATGAATGCGAGATCAGAGATAAATCTAGCGTGTGATAGGAGAGATGTAGTGCTGCAAAGGCATTTAAGTAATCCAAAGTAGCCGCATCATTTCCAACATGGTCTAGGACGGTAGATTCACTTCTGTTTGAAAGAGGATCCATCATCGTTTTTACTAATGGTTCGTTACGAATGGATACCGTAAAATGAGTGTCTTCTAGCTCATTGCTTGGGGTGAAACGTGATGCCGAAGTTGCTATCGAATCGGCGAGAAGATTCTTCTCTCGTGGAATTGCTTCAATGGATATGAAGTTGAACGCTTTGCTTAAATCTAATACAGCGTTTTTGTAAAGTTACAAGTGTTCGGCTTTAGTTTCATATACCTCTGAAACTTGGTTTGCAACTAATTGCGAGTCTCCTAAGACTCTGATATTATCATACCAATTCTTTTGGCTAAGGTAAGGCCAAGGAGGAGGGCTTCGTATTCAGCACCGTTGTTGTACATTCAAAGTTTAATTTAAAAGAGAATGGGAGGACCTTCTCTTCGGGGGATGTAAGATTATACCTGCCCCCGCCTCCATAACGGCATTTAGCTCCATCAAAATGGAGAGTCCAATACTTAGCTGGAAGTATGGATGCAGGTGTATCCGTTGTGTTTGCACACTCTACCTCTACCATACAGAGATCTTCTGCTGGCAAGGAAACCAACACCTAAGGAAAATCCTATGGCCACTGAATCGAATGGTAAAAATATTGGCGAATCTTGTTCTATTAATTCGACGATCTTCGCAGTAGTCTCTAATGCTACTGTCTCTTAATTTTACCTTTGGAATTGTTTGGACGATGGTTGGTAGTTTCAAGATCCGTCGTAGTATCACTTGTCCTCTGGCTTTGAGTCGGAGGGTTTGTTAAGTTGGTGTTGTTGGCAGTTCGATTCTGAGTGTACACCTGGTCTCTCTTCTTTAAATCAGCTAGGTGTACGT